>OLKM01001563.1:44086-91421 GCA_900291075.1 Melanogrammus aeglefinus
AGAGAGAGAGAGGAGAGAGAAAAGAGAGAAGATGAGAGAGAGAGAGAGAGAGAGAGAGAGGAGGAGAGTATAGAGAGAGAGAGAGAGAGAGAGAGAGAGAGAGAGAGAGAGAGAGAGAGAGAGAGAGAGACTAAAACACAAACAGAGAGAGACACTCACACACACACAGGATCTATTTTGGGCCAGTCTTCTCCGGAGCGGTGGAAAAGTAAACACAGAGACCCTCCACCCTCCACCAGGCCTCCTGCTGTGCAGATACGTCTCCACCACTAGTCACGTCTCTCCTTGTCGGTCCAATCACCACACTGCTTTGTCACAACTCCGCATTACAGGAGCGATGGTCCTCCGAGTGGAGAACATCACGAGGAACATTGAGGGCTCAGCTTTGTAGCTTAATGGCCGAGTGAAACCTCCTCCAGATGGATCTTTTCCCATCAGCGCGTGTTCCACACTCAGTGTCTTTCGGACGTGTGTGTGTGAGACTGACTTGTACTGGGCCTGGAAGTGGTCCTGGACGAAGCTGTGGCTCTCCCTGGGCGGGACACAGCGGGGCTGGGACGGGTCGGCAGGCGGGTCAGCCTCAGGTCCACCAGGGCCCTGCAGCGGGACCAGAACAAGATCCAAATCAATTCATGGAAAGAAAGAAGTGGCGTGTTTTAGGTTCTACTCTGTAACAAAGGTATTTTAAGTTCTACTCCGTGTCTATTTGGGAAACATAGCATGTACTCAAAAAATTAAAGTCCTGTTTCAAAATTGTCCTTAACTAAATGAATCTATACTATACTATACTATAGTATATATACTATACTATACTTACTATACTGAATCCTTGATATTATTTTATTTATATCCTATCCAGGTCTTAGTTCTCATTACCTCAATAGTGTTCTGCGGCAGTTAAAGTACACATCAGTGCTGTAAACACGGTATAGAATATGGAGAGCACAGCGGATAGAGGGTGTGTGCTTTGTGTAATCCTCCCTGGTGTTGCTCACAGATGGCAGATCTTTTGTCTTTGCTGAGTTTACTTTGGCGAGTCACAAAGGATGACTTTATCATATATTTATTAAATTAACAAGTTGCTTTGGGAACAAAAAATGATTTCAATAGAAACACACTATCTGGAACATGACAACACTGCTGATATAAAGTTCTCATGAGGGCAGGGAGAGACAGAAAGAAGCTATTCAATCATATTTTTATATTCTATAGATAGTTGTGATCAGTGAGGTAAGAACAGGAAGATTAGATAATCCAGATCAAGAAACTCATAGATGAGATGAGACAACGAAAAATGACTGCACTCAGCAGATCATTAAGAGAACGTAAAAGGATGTATACGCCTCCCTCTCTAGTCCTCTCTGTCTGTCTGTCTGTCTGTCTGTCTCTCTGATGCTGGGCTCAAATCAGACAGATGGAAGATGACAGACAGACACACCGACAGACCGACAGACCCTTTTGGAGGGAAATCAAGCACACAGTCAGACGGAACGGCAGGATGCAAAACAACAGGATTGCTCTCGATGCACACATTCCAGGGCCTCCAGGGGTCTGGTTCTGAGCTCAGGGTCTGGGGACGGGTCTGGGGACGGGTCTGGGGACGGGTCTGGGGACGGGTCTGGGGACGGGTCTGTACCACCAGCCCCCCCTCCCACGGCCGAAACCCCCCCCCCCCCCCAACTCCAGCTCCCCATCTGCGGGTCCTTCACCGCGCTGAGGGGGTGGTAGATAAGCCCGTCCACAGCGTGTCGGTCGCTGGCGTCTCTCACCTCCCTCCGTGTCACGGTTTGTTCCGGTACATTCCAGCCCTATCTCCAAGGTCTAGATAAGGAGGCAACATTCAGCGGCCCCAGGATCTGGGCCCCTGGTTCTCATCAGCTCGCTGCGCTGAGCAGACTGGGGCCTCACCCTCAGAGTCGTTACCGTGGGCGACGTGCATGGGGACCCCGAGCGATGTGGTTGTGGTTATCCAGATGTTTGTGTGTGAAGAGTTCCTCCCAGAGAGCGACGGTCTGCTGGGAGGAGACGCGTGCGCTGGTTTGCAGCCAGCGTCTATTATTGTCAGGTCATTGTGAAGAGCAGGAAACACTGAGCTGAGCATAAGCTGCTGTCTCTTAGACACCAGAAAGAATTCTTGGGGTGAGATGGAAACATCATGACGAGATAAGGAAGAGGGAGACAGCGTTGGCTGTCAGCTCTTCTCAGTCCTCCTCCAGGTTCCTCCTGGATCCAGGTCTTCATCACGGGTCACGTACGTGTTGAGATCACTCTGTTACATTTGATACATTTGTCTATATTTGAGTGTCTCGATAATCGGCCAATGATCAATTACTAGAGCAAGAGAATTTTTTTCTTATCAGGTTAAAATACCGGGAAAATTTGTGTTTGTGAAATATTGGTCAAGCTTGTGGATTTAATTAGAATTTAATATTTTTCTTTGAATTGTTTCTTTTCTTTTACAGGAAACCAAAAAGACTAAAAATACCCAGAAACTGTCCGCTGCGAAAGCAGAGTGATGAACACGATGGCGCGGTACGGCGAAGGATGACGTTTAAACGATCGTTCCACCTGAAGCCTTCTTCATTTCAGCTGCAGCCTTTATTGTGGAGAAATCTAGAAATCCAAGCCAGCCGGGGAAGCTTTTCAGAGCCAAATATAGAACCATCATCTGGGGGCACACACACACACACACACACACACACACACACACACACACACACACACACACACACACACACACACACACACACACACACACACACACACACACACACACACACACACACACACACACACACACACACAGAGCTCCTCAGCTCATCCTGTAAGACGCTGATCTCTGGCTCGTTTACGGTGAGCCCGTCATCTGGAGGCCTGTGTGGGCCGGAGGAGAACACTCCGAAGACCTCCACCCGGAGCGCTGGGATGGAGTTCCAGGATTTAGATAAACGGTGGAGATAGGGAGAGTAACTAGGAGGAGGGAGGGGGGGACTTGGATGGAGGTGAGAGGGGTGGAGGCTGCAGCTCCATCAGAGAAGATGGAGGACATTGGGGTCGAAACAAGAGCCTTCTGTTGAGCGTCGGATATACGAGCCACTTACAGCCTCCCTCCGTCTCACATTGAAACCACCTTGCATGCGTGTGGAATTCTGGGTAATCTAGTGGGTGCATTCTGTTGTTGTTCTTCCTCTGTGAACGTCCGGTCTGGGATTAATGAAACAACCTTCGTGGTCGGATGATACGGTACGGTAGGGCTCGTTGGGATGTGTTTGAGGACGGGGGTGATGGGGGCTGGGGGGGGCCGGTTGTAACGGGTCCTGGATGGAGAAGATAGGTGGACACGGGGACTGGAGGTGGAAGCTGGAAGCCCGAGACCAGAGACCTGAGGAAGACCAACCACAACACGGCCAAGGACAGACCAGGAACTGGGTCAGTCGGGAAGTGGCTGTGTGCGTGTGCGCACATGCGTGTCACCACAATGGTCCTGGCGTGTGTATGTGTAGATATGTGCCATTATGAATGTGCTATTGTGTGTGTGTGTGTGTGTGTGTTTGTGTGTATGTGTGTTTATCCACAAGGGTCCTGGAGTATGTGTTATAGTGCATCCATGTATAAATATGTGCCAGTATGTGTGTGTGCGTATGTGTGTGTGTGTGTGTGTGTGTGTGTGTGTGTGTGTGTGTGTGTGTGTTTGTGAAGGTATTTTAATCTCTGAGTGCATGTGTGCGCTCCGGTGCATTGTGTGAAAGAGGGTTCTAAATGAAGACACAGCAGCGTGAGAGTGCTTGTACTGAGAGTGAGAGTGACAGAGAGTGAGCGGCTGAGAGACGACGAGCAGGAAGGGAGGGAGGGGGGGAGAGAGAGAGAGAGAGAGAGAGAGAGAGAGAGAGAGAGAGAGAGAGAGAGAGGAGAGAGAGGAGAGAGAGAGAGAGAGAGAGAGAGAGAGAGAGAGAGAGAGAGAGAGAGAGAGAGAGAGAGAGAGAGAGAGAGAGAGAGAGAGAGAGAGAGAGAGAGAGAGAGAGAGAGAGAGAGAGAGAGGTTAATGGATGGTAGACTTTTCCTCCAGCCACACAGTGAGTCTCTATAAAAAGAAGCCCCATTAATAGTGATGCTGAATGGGGCTTGAGATGCTATCCCCCCCCCCCACAGAGCACTGCTCTCTGCTCTCTGTGGTCTAGATGTGTAAAGAAGTCCTTTCAGGGCCCGTGGTGGGGGGGGGGGGGGGTGTGACCACAATGTGGGACGGCCCACTGAAGATTTAAACCCAGCGGCGCGCAGCGATCAGCGCTCGGGGCGGAGCAGAGGAGGTAGAGAGGAGGAAGGAGGACCTGGAGAAGATGAGGAGCAGCGAGGACGAGGGAGACGTCACACCAGCGGATCAGTGACCCAGAGCTCAGGGACAAAGATGAGGAGGAGGAGGAGAGAGGAGGAGAGGAGGAAGGAGGAGGAGGAGGAGGAGGAGGAGGAGGAGGAGGAGGAGGAGGAGGATGCTTTTCAGGGCAGCCGACAGACTGAATCACACTGGGCTCGATAATAACAGCCTGGCTCGTCTGAATCAGAGCGGGACGAGGAGAGCAGCACCACATAAACACACAAGGAGGAGGGGAGGACAGAGGGAGCAGGAGGAGGAGGAGAGGACAGAGGGAGCAGGAAGGAGGAGGTGAGGACAGAGGGAGCAGGAGGAGGAGGAGGTGAAGCTCCATGAATACACCCTGATGAATGCTGAGCCACCAAGATGTGGTAAATGGACCGCATTCACACAGCGCTTTTCTATCCAGTGGCCGCTCAAAGCGCTTTACAATACTGCCTGACATTCAGCCATTCATAAACACATTCACACACCGACGGCGGAGTCAACCACGCAGGGCGACAGCCAGCTCGCGCAGGAGCAGTCAGGGAGAGGCGTCTTGCTCAGGGACACCTCGGCACTCAGCTAGGAGGAGCCTGCCTCCTGAGCCACATGCCCATGTGGTTGGTGTGGACTCCTTCTGTGTCATGTTGACTCCACAGCCCCGAGGGAGTTGAGACCAAATGCTACGTCACCTGACGTAGCCCACAGAAGCCGTACATCGCATGCTCCAAAATACGCTGAGCCTCAGGACGACCTAGTCTCCGCTACGGTGTCCACTTATTTCTAGACACGCCTCCTTCAGGTTGCGTGTAGATGTGAAGCGCAACCTTTACTCGGCACATCATGAAGACCAGCAGACGTAGAAACACCGTCCGACCGCCAGCAGGATGCCGCTCCACCCCGGGGGTATCTTTAGGGTGGAGAACGTCCGACGGTCGGGGGCAGTCGCCCCCGCACTGGCAGTAGAACAGCCGGGAGGACCAATCATGAGCCGACGCTGCTCACTTCCTCCCGCGCCGCCCCCCCCCCCCCTCCTCCTGATTCCAGACCCCTCCTTACGCAGCGGGTTCGTAGGTCGGAGCCGTCAGTCCTGATTTACGTTAACATTCAGGGCGTTTAGCAGACGCTTTTATACAGAGTGACTTACAATAAGCACATTTGTCAGAGGAAAGAGAAACAACGCTATAACTGTCGGTCCAGTCAGGATGTGAACCAAGTGCCAAGCACTAACCATCACTAGGTTAACCCATCTCTGTAATCAACAGAGACAGCTAGGATAAGATGCTACTTAATGCTCAGTACTATTATTAAGTGTCAGGACGTACCACATACAAGTGTAAAAGGGCCATTGGGGTTCCTGATAAAGACTTTAGTGTTTAGCCGTTTCAGCAAATACTGAAGCAATACCTCCGTATTCGCTGAAACAAAAGAATACTTGAACACGCATAAAGCCTAATACGGTACATTATGGAGGGATCTCTGTGATGGGAGGTTGATAACTATAGCCGGTAGTAGTAAGTAGTAAGTGCCCAGGTGCTGGCTGAGCACTGCAGCAGAGGGTGTGGGATGGAAGCGTCTCCTCAGAGACCCGGAAGCCTCAGAGGCGCTGTAATGAGGGATTAATCGCATCTGTGCCCCATGCAGAGAGAGACTAAAGATGGCTTCACAGAAACAAGACGGCTGGAATCAGAACCCCGCAAGTGAACGAATGAACATCACCCGCGTAAAACACACTGAATACATACATACAGACGCACGCACACACACACACTACCACACACACACACACACACACACACACACACACACACACACACACACACACACACACACACACACACACACACACACACACACACACACACACACACACACACACACACACACACACACACACGGTAATAATCCCACAAACACACACCCGTACATGAATACACACACACATACTTTTTCAGTCTTCAAAATATCCACAGGCAGAAAAATTCCATCTCTGTTTCTCCTGAAGGGCGGCAGCCTCTCGGCCAATCAGGACCGAGCATGGTCAGAGGTCAGCCGAGAAGCGTCCAACGGGGAGGCTGCTTACCCAGCTGGTGGCTGAGAGCCACAGGAAGCTGCTCCAGCCTGGCAGGACACACCGGCCCAGAAGACACACCCACACACACACCACACACACACACACACACACACGGACATATACACACACTACACTGACACAAACACACACATGGACATACACACACAAACACACAGACATATACACAAACGGTACACTGACACAAGCACACACAAACAGTACACTGACACAAGCACACACACACACACACAACACTGAAACACATGAAAATAAACAAACACACACACACAGAAAGAGTACACAGAGACACACACACACACAAACACAAACACACAAACACACAAACACACACACACACACGAACACACTCACACTCACACACAACACACACAACACACACAAGAACGACTTACACTTAAGACACACACAAACACAAACACACACACACACACACACACACAAACACAACACACACACACACACACACACAAACACAAACACACACACACACACACACACACACACACACACACACACACACACACACACACACACACACACACACACACACACACCTTCATGGTGTGAACATATCCATTCTTTATGTGCTGCCAGCCTTAATGTCCTCCTCAGAGATCAATAGAAGTTGTTTCCCCGCGCAGCCTGTCGTCAGCTGCACTATATTATCTGATATTATATTCTGGGGGATGGAGTTAATGAACAACAAAACTAGCTTTATGTTTCAGTCCTGTTTATTATCACCGGTCCAGCTCCTCCCCGAACACGAGAGCAGAACACCATGTGGACAGAACTCAGCCGCCTCAACTCATCTCATTCAGTCTTTGTCTTAAAGACACACACAGGCTCATCCTGTCGCCTGTTTTGATACGTCATTGATCAGGGAGACGTTCCTAACCACCCGCTGAAAGGTTCTGGGTTCGATAGCTGTCCTGATATTCATATCGCCCAAGTGCTGATTGGTCCTTGGATACATTTAACGTTTTATAGTTTGTAGCAAATGATTCCGTCTGTCTTCGGCTTTCAAAAGCACGTCACGAATATCTGACCTGTTTTTGAAAGCATGATGGAAGCGTACTTTCAGAACACACAGAAAGGGTTATTCATAAGGACTTAATCAGGAAGCTCACAATCCTGAATCTTTAAATAGAATAAAACATCATGACACGTTCTCTCTACATCCACTCTGCTCTGACCAATGAAAGCCCACTGAGGACCCGGGAGAGGACAGCTGGCGGCGGCCGGCGTCACAGGAAGGAAACGATACTACGTCCACCTCGCCAATGAGACAGCTGCTGCTATTGGCTGCTGGCCAGTGATGTCATTGCTGTCCTCCAATTGAACCATTAACACGTTTCAAACTTCACACACACACACACACACACAGTCCCTCCTAGCCTCCTTGTTGTTCTACTTCGTCTGTTTGCTCACAATACATGCGTTCTTCATCTAAAGACCACTTATCTTCCTCCTCCTTTGAAGACGCATCTCAGCTCAGAGAGGTAAAACAGAGAGAACTCAGAAACAACAGCGCCAGTGAAGTGAGGTTCATGTTGTCACTTGGTCGCCTCGTTCCCGGGAAACAAGGAAAGGCGACAACCCTCTCTCTCTCTCTCTCTCTCTCTCTCTCTCTCTCTCTCTCTCTCTCTCTCTCTCTCTCCTCTCTCTCTCTCTCTCTCTCTCTCTCTCTCTCTCTCTCTCTCTCTCTCTCTCTCTCTCTCTCTCTCTCTCTCTCTCTCTCTCTCTCTCCTCTCTCTCTCTCTCTCTCTCTCTCTCTCTTCTCTCTCTCTCTCTCTCCTCCCTCTCTCTCTCCCCTCTCTCCTCTCTCTCCCTCTCTCTCTCTCTCTCTCCCTCTCTCCCTCTCTCCTCCTCTCTCTCCCTCCCTCCTCCTCTCTCTCCATCTCTCTTGCTTGCTTTCCTTCCCTCCATCTCTCCTCATCTCACGCTCCTTCTCTCCCTACAAACTACCTTTTTCTCCCTTTTCTGGCTGGCCTTCCCTCTCTCCTCACCCGCTCTCCTCTCTTCCTCTCAGGGCACAAACAACCTCTCTTTCTCCGCCGTACAAAGAGACACATTCATGGAGAGGGAGGAAGAGCAAGTGGAGACAGACACAGATTATTAATTAAGAGAGATATCTCCCACTGATCAACAGAACTAAAGGAGAACTGTGTGTGTGTGTGTGTGTGTGTGTGTGTGTGTGTGTGTGTGTGTGTGTGTGTGTGTGTGTGTGTGTGTGTGTGTGTGTGTGTGTGTGTGTGTGTGTGTGTGTGTGTCTGTGTGTGTGTTGTGTTCGCTAAACCACACTACTGCTGCTCTGAATTAAAAGACAGCCTCACGTTCCTGAAAATTCCCAAGACCCTGTGTGTGTTTTTTCTCACTGTGTGTCTGACTGTGTACTGGATGAGAGTGAGTGTGTGGTTTTGTGCGTGTGTGTTTTTGTCTGTGCATGGCTGCGAGTGTGTCTGTTTTTGTATTTGTGTGTGTGTGTGTGTGTGTGTGTGTTGTGCAGTGTGTGTGTGTGTGCATGTGTGTGTTGTGTGTATGTGTGTGTGTCGTGTGTGTGTGTGTGGTGTGTGTGTTGTGTGTGTGTGTGTGTGTGTGTGTGTGTGTGGGGGGGGGGTTCCTCTCTCCACTAGTTCTGGTTGTCCTGTGTTCAATGACTCAGCATGTGTGTGTGTATGTGTGTGTCTGCGTTGTGTTTCGCTAAACCACACTACTGCTGCTCTGAATTAAAAGACAGCCTCACGTTCCTCCAAATTCCCGAGACCCTGTGTGTGTTTGTTCTCACTGTGTGTCTGACTGTGTACTGGGTGAGAGTGAGTGTCTGGTTTTGAGCGTGTGTGTTTTTGTGTGTGTATGGGAGCGGGTGTGTCTGTTTTTGTATGTGTGTGTGTGCATGTGCATGCGTGTGTAGTGTGTGTGAGGGGGGGGGGTTCTCTCTCCACTAGTCCTGGTTGTCCTGTGTTCAATGACTCAGCAAATCCGAGCAGAACAACAAGGCGAGGAGCTGAGACCCCCGGGATCCTCTCCCTCTGAGGGAGGGGGGGGGAGGGAGGAGGAGGGGGGGGGCAGGGGCTGGCTGGCTGAGGCAGGATGTGCTGGGCTTTTTAAAGCAGCCTTCCTCCTCCTCCTCTTCCTCCCTCAGCGTGGTCTGGCCTGACTGCAGCGCCTGCAGAGTAGGGGTTCATGACCCAACCGTGGGAGGGGCCTGAGGGCTGTTGTTGTTGTTTACCTTGGGCGGGGCCTGAGGGCTGTTGTTGTTGTTTACCTTGGGCGGAGCCTGAGGGCTGTTGTTATGTTTACCGTGGGAGGGGCCTGAGGGCTGTTGTTGTTGTTTACCTTGGGCGGGGCCTGAGGGCTGTTGTTGTTTACCTTGGGCGGGGCCTGAGGGCTGTTGTTGTTGTTTACCTTGGGCGGAGCCTGAGGGCTGTTGTTATGTTTATTGTGGGCGGGGCCTGGAGGCTGTTGTTATGTTTACCGTGGGCGGGGCCTGGAGGCTGTTGTTATGTTTACCGTGGGCGGGGCCTGGAGGCTGTTGTTGTTGTTGCTGTAGGGCGGCAGGTGGACGTCCTCATGCACGCGGTCCAGCAGCCAGAGCAGGAACTCCAGGGCGTCGTGCTGAGAGTTCCCCCGGAACTGGGAGCCGTGCTTGGACACGGTGGACTGGGGAGAGCAGAGGGTGGAGGGTCAGACACTGGTGCCCCTACACGGTGCACTGGGAGGAGCAGAGGGGGTGGAGGGTCATACTGGCACCCCTACATGGTGGACTGGGAGCCCGTAGGGGTCCAGTTCACCAGAATCCAATCAGACTGGGGCCAGGTGAGGCTGCTTAAACCAACAACACCAACACACACAAACACAGTGTGTTTAAAATACTATAGTATGTTATCAAGCGGGCACTATTGCATCATTCATGTTTAAGTTGGGACAAGTTGTCCATGCTGTTTATAATAAATCCTAAAGAAAAAAAGTTTCTTCAGGATTGAAACCCTACTGAACCATAACACCGCCAACAGCGCCATACTGAAACTGAGTCCGGATTAGCGCCTAAAATTAAGGTTTGGGTCAGATATAATGGGATTAAAAAATAGATAGATGGATTGTTTTATGCGAATGCAGAACCTTTCTAATGAGTTTACCAGGGAGAGGTTCCCACTCTGCATGAGTGACCCCACTTGGACGGTAATGGTCTAGTGTGTTGCCTGCTCAACAGCAGATCTGCTTTGAGGGTTAAGTGACAGCTTGTTTAAATTTGAATGGTAATTTAATTTAGAGGAAGGACCCCCAAATCCAACCTGTCCTGTGGAGTCTTACTGCACTGCACTTCTTAGGACTGCCATGCAACACTTAAACCGAGTGAACACCGATAGGTAACACTTACACAAGGCTGCTTTTATTTGAACAGACAATTATTTTTTTAAGTGCAGCCTATTATTTCAAATCCGGTTCCTGATTCCAGCTAATTAGGCTTTAAACGCCGATGGCTGAAACCTCTTCTTCCTTTTCCTTTTTTTTACAAATCTCACTGGCTGTAGATGCTGCTGCAGCACACACACACACACACACACACACACACACACACACACACACACACACACACACACAACACACACACACACACACACACACACACACACACACACACACACACACACACACACACACACACACACACACACACACACACACACACACACACACACACAGGTCAGCAGTGAGCCCGGGCCATGAGGGGGACGGGTAAGAACAGGTGCCCCCTGCTGGGTTGCTATGGCGATCGCAGAGCGCTCTGATGATGTGTGTGTGGAGGTAGTGATGAAGGGAAGGACGTTGAAGTGACCCTAATTAACATCAGGTCCTTCAGCAGACGCTGTTAGCACCCTGACTCACAGTGAACCCAGAGGGCTTACCCTGCTCAGGTGTATGTACATGTGAGGCTCAGCTACACCTACAGGTGAGGCTGGCCTCAGTTGAGGCTGTTCTCAGGCGACCTACAGGTGAGGCTGTTCTCAGGTGAGGCTCAGGTACACCTAAGGTTAGACTTTTCTCAGGTGACCTACAGGTGAGGCTGGCCTCAGTTGAGGCTGTTCTCAGGTGACCTACAGGTGAGGCTGTTCTCAGGTGAGGCTCAGGTACACCTACAGGTTAGGCTGTTCTCAGGTGAGGCTCAGGTACACCTCTGGTGAGACTGTTCTCAGGTGACCTACAGGTGAGGCTGTTCTCAGGTGAGGCTGTTCTCAGGTGAGGCTGTTCTCAGGTGAGGCTCAGGTACACCTCTGGTGAGACTGTTCTCAGGTGACCTACAGGTGAGGCTGTTCTCCGGTGAGGCTGTTCTCAGGTGACCTACAGGTGAAGCTGTTCTCAGGTGAGGCTGTTCTCAGGTGACCTACAGGTGAGGCTGTTATCAGACGAAGTTGTTCTCAGGTGACCTACAGGTGAGGCTGTTATCAGACGAAGTTGTTCTCAGGTGACCTACAGGTGAGGCTGTTATCAGACGAAGTTGTTCTCAGGTGACCTACAGGTAAGGCTGTTCTCAGGTGAGGTTCAGGTACACCCACAGTTGAGGCTGTTCTCAGGTGTACCTAGAGGTGAGGCTGCAGACGCCTTAAAATGCGGGCCAATATATCAATATACCAAGCTGTGTGAATCATCAGCTCTTAGGAGACTTCAGCACTGGAGACCTTCAGATCAGGGACGTCCTCTGATGGGGACACGTCAACCCGTTTACAACACTTTATTCTCCTGGTGTATTGACTGGGAGCTTGATTTAAATGCGCGTTGGGCTGTTAAGCCTGTTTAAAATGCAGAAAGGATGACTGAGTTCAGAGACAGAGGGCTGTGGCATCAAAGAAAGGACTTGATCCATTTGCTTTCTGATGTTGAAATGAAAGTGCAAAACGTTATCTTGAATAAGTCTGCTTCATAAATCCTGAAAAGCAAAGTTGTCAATGATGTGATAAACGCCTTGGCCGAAAATTACTCACAAACTTAACTACCAGGGTGGGAATGTTAAAAATAGAAAAAAAAATCCTACATCACTATTTTTACACTTGGACATCGATAAATTGCCACAATCTATTTTTTCTACATTGACTGTTGACTGCCTTAGGAACAGCTCTGACTAACACGGACGTGATGACCAGGTGGCAGCACAGGTTCTTTACTTCCCCCTGCTCCAGCAGCCTACGACTGACTCACTCAGTAATGTACCACAACATTTAGAACCACTACAGAACACATTGAGGATGTTTTAGGCAAACACAATTGCTGGGATTTGCATTGCTCATCAATGTTCTTGGTAGAGGACTGAGTGAGAACATACACTGCTCAAAAAAATAAAGGGAACACTTAAACAACACAATGTAACCCCAAGTCAATCACACTTCTGTGAAATCAAACTGTCCACTTAGGAAGCAACACTGATTGACAATCAATTCCACATGCTGTTGTGCAACTGGAATAACAGGTAGAAATGATAGGCAATTAGCAAGACACCCCCAATAAAGGAGTGGTTCTGCAGGTGGTGACCACAGACCACTTCTCAGTTCCTCTGCTTTCTGGCTGATGTTTTGGTCACTTTTGAATGCTGACGGTGCTTTCACTCTAGTGGTAGCACGAGACGGAGTCTACAACCCACACAAGTGGCTCAGATAGTGCAGCTCATCCAGGATGGCACATCAATACGAGCTGTAGCAAGAAGGTTTGCTGTGTCTGTCAGCGTAGTGTCCAGAGCATGGAGGCGCTACCAGGAGACAGGCCAGTACATCAGAAGACGTGGAGGAGGCCGTAGGAGGGCGTAAGGAGGAACAGGGGGAGCACTGCCAGAGCCCTGCAAAATGACCTCCAGCATGCCACAAATGTGCATGTGTCTGCTCAAACGGTCAGAAACAGATTCCATGAGGGTGGTATGAGGGCCCGACGTCCACAGGTGGGGGTTGTGCTTACAGCCCAACACCGTGCAGGACGTTTGGCATTTGCCAGAGAACACCAAGATTGGCAAATTCGCCACTGGCGCCCTGTGCTCTTCACAGATGAAAGCAGGTTCACACTGAGCACATGTGACAGACGTGACAGAGTCTGGAGACGCCATGGAGAACGTTCTGCTGCCTGCAACATCCTCCAGCATGACCGGTTTGGCGGTGGGTCAGTAATGGTGTGGGGTGGCATTTCTTTGGGGGGCCGCACAGCCCTCCATGTGCTCGCCAGAGGTAGCCTGACTGCCATTAGGTACCGAGATGAGATCCTCAGACCCCTTGTGAGACCATATGCTGGTGCGGTTGGCCCTGGGTTCCTCCTGATGCAAGACAATGCTAGACCTCATGTGGCTGGAGTGTCTGCAGTTCCTGCAAGAGGAAGGCATTGATGCTATGGACTGGCCCGCCCGTTCCCCAGACCTGAATCCAATTGAGCACATCTGGGACATCATGTCTCGCTCCATCCACCAACGCCACGTTGCACCACAGACTGTCCAGGAGTTGGCGGATGCTTTAGTCCAGGTCTGGGAGGAGATCCCTCAGGAGACCATCCGCCACCTCATCAGGAGCATGCCCAGGCGTTGTAGGGAGGTCATACAGGCACGTGGAGGCCACACACACACTACTGAGCCTCATTTTGACTTGTTTTAAGGACATTACATCAAAGTTGGATCAGCCTGTAGTGTGTTTTTCCACTTTAATTTTGAGTGTGACTCCAAATCCAGACCTCCATGGGTTAATGAATTTGATTTCCATTGATATTTTTTGTGTGATTTTGTTGTCAGCACATTCAACTATGTAAAGAACAAAGTATTTAATAAAAATATTTCATTCATTCAGATCTAGGATGTGTTATTTTAGTGTTCCCTTTATTTTTTTGAGCAGCGTACAATCACACACAACACACAACCACTCACAACCATCCAATGTTGTCCAAACACAAGAACTCTGTTTTTATTCAGCGGGATCCATTGTTATTTATTTTTGTTGTTTTAGCTTTTTTCCTTTTTCCTAAAAGCTCAATTTTGAGCCACGGCGAGTGGTGGAATTAAAGCGATCTTCACATATGCAGAGCATTCCTCCACTGAGATCTGCCAGCTCATCCCTTAAATATTTCAGAAGAATAATACAATTAATTATTTTCGTCATTGACTTTTGATATTTTTTATTTAGGATCAATATTGATCTCTGCCATTTCCCCGGCTGTAGTCAAGACAACAATTAAACATGAAACCAGGCGGCCATAGACTGTAACTTAGACCCATTTATATGAATCAACATATAAAATTCACCTGAGTTATTAAGCTTGGGCTGCTTAGGAACGGCTTTCAAGCACATTGCACACAGCACACACCACCAACTCCACCCATACACCACTCCTCCTCAGCGTCACCCCTACACCACCACCTTGACCACTGCACCACTACCACCACCCTAACCCCTTCACCACCCCACCACCTTCACCCCTACCCCACCACAACACTGCCAGATCCACCCCTACACCACCAACACCACTACACAACAATACACCCTAACCAACACACCCTGCAACACTCCTACACCACCTCCACCACCTCCACCCCTTCACCCCTACCCCACCTCCTCCGACCCCACACACCCCCATGTGAAGTGCTCAACCTGTACTTCCAGCAGCAGTGATGACGATAACAGCCAGCCACACTCCAAGGCACCCGTTGTCTCTGAGGTAATGGATGCTTGAGAGACTCTTCTGATTAGTCGGTGAGGGCTGCAACTAAACTTTATCGATCTCACCCAGGATATGTGTGCGTGCTGGGGCTGGAGTTCTGTGTATCCCAGATGTGGGTCGGCGATGTACAGAACAACTTGGTTAGTTTAGACGCAGTACGCCAGGAGCTCTGGACAACATGGACCCAGAGTGTGAGAGGTGGAGAATGAGGGTGTGTTGAACTGGAGGCCAGAGCATTCACTTCAGAAGCCAAATGAGAGCTTAGTTCCCCGTTGTACGATGTTCACAGAACTTCTCCCCCCCACTCCCCTCTTACAAACGTATTGTATGTTGCATATCCTGATGCTTAAAAACAGTGCTTAGCATGGTGTAGCATCTTATCCTCGCTATCTGTGTTGTAGGCAGGGAATGGGTTAACCTAGTGATTTGTTAGTGCTTGCCACTTTACCTGCTGAGCCTTTCCATCGCTTCCTCTCAGTCTCTGAGCTTCACGGTGGCGTGTGATCTGACCGCAGAATGCTGCGGTCAGATCACATAAAGAACAGCTCTACTACGCCCCCCCCCAATCACTCACTGCCCTGTTGCTCTGTCCCAGACATCAGGACCACCGCCCTAATGCAGACACTTTCACCCAGAACCACCACCCTAACGCAGACACCTTCACCCAGAACCACCGCCCTAACGCAGACACCTTCATCCAGAACCACCGCCCTAACGCAGACACCTTCACCCAGAACCACCGCCCTAATGCAGACACCTTCACCCAGAACCACCGCCCTAACGCAGACACCTTCACCCAGAACCACCGCCCTAACGCAGACACCTTCACCCAGAACCACCGCCCTAACGCCGACACCTTCACACAGATCCCAGAACCACCGCCCTGACATAGAAACGCTCACCCAGAACTCTGCTCGCCCGTATGTGAGCGTGAGCAGGTGCACGTTAACACACGACCGAACCTTGAGGATCTGTTCATTTGTAGCGCTACTGGAGGAAGCTACTGATTCATGGGCTGTCCGTATGCGACTCATAGGTTTGATAAAACCAAGGCACAGCGTTGGCCGCTGCTAAACACACATTAGGAATACACTGGATGTCGACGGACCGCCAGCTGCCCAGTCTGGGAACACGTCCGCGAGAGGGGGTGGGGGGACGGGGGGGCCAGGAGGCCTCACGGGGTCAGAGAACAGACCAGTGTTGCATGTCCCCTCCCCTGTGATGTCCTGCCTATGAGACTCTGCTTGTGATTAAAGGGATGAGATACTTTGATCTGGGGAACTGTGCAGAAAGTTGTCAATTAAAAACCACTGAATATTTAATGTTTATAGTTTCAGGAATGCACACTTTTTTTTTTAACATATTCCTGGCTGCTTGTCGAACATACGTAGTAATCTAAAGGGACCACTTGAAGAGGTCTGCCCAGGCCAGACGTGGATCACTAATAGACTAAACTATGAAGACCAGACGGGTCAGAAATCCATTCCTCTACGGCTCCTGAGGCTGTCTGGATGTCTGATGGGGTAACCAGTACAAACCAGTAGGGTATGGGGTATCCCGTACAAACCAGTAGGGAATGGGGTAACCAGTACAAACCAGTTGGGTATGGGGTAACGGTTAGAGACCAGTAGGGTATTGGGCAACCAGTACAAACCAGTGCAGTATGGGGTAACCAGTACAAACCAGCAGGGTATTGGGTAACCAGTACAAACCAGTGGGGCTCGTGAGATATTGACACATACCTGGGGCTAAAGGCACCTTAGAGAAGGGCCCCTCTAACCACAGCAGCATCACATGGTTAAACAATAACCAAATACTAAACCAGGGTTAAACACCGTGGGCCAATCACAGGAAGGTACTGCCTGTGTCCCTGCGATGGAGCAGGAGCGTCCCGGTGAGGGGGTTTGGCTCCTTGCCCAGAGATGCTGTAAACCAGGGTTAAACACCTAGGGCCAATCACAGGAAGGTACTGCCTGTGTCCTAACATACCTGCGATGGAGCTGGAGCGTCCTGGTGAGGGGGTTTGGCTCCTTGCCCAGAGGCTGTGGGCTCGAACGCCAATGTTCACAGGCTAACCTGGAGAGGTCCTGGAACAGAGTGGCCCCAAACCTGCCTCCTACTTCAAGGTGTACAATAATGAGACTCTCAGGACAAGAAGTGTCTTCTAATGACTGAATAGTAAAACCTCTGCAAGGCTGTGGACTTTATGTTGATTCTACTTCTCTTCAAACAGATGAACTACTGGAGAGGGAGGGGGTACATTCCTGGATAAGTCAAGGCCTCTCTCTCTCTCTCTCTCTCTCTCTCTCTCTCTCTCTCTCTCTCTCTCTCTCTCTCTCTCTCTCTCTCTCTCTCTTCTCTCTCCTCTCTCCTTCTCGTTCTCTCTCTCCTCTCTCTATCTCTCTCCTCTCTCTCTTCTCTCTCTCTCTCTCTCTCGTCTCTCTCTCTCTCTCTCTCTCTCTCTCTCTCTCTCTCCTCTCCTCCCCCCCCCACCCCCCCGCTCTCCTCCCACTCTCTCCCTCTGGTCTCTCTGAACGGCCCTCTCTCTCCTCAAGCCTCTGCTGTTATGGAAACCATGATTCTCTCTGGTGAGTTACTGCTCGAGCTGCAGGCCTCCCTCCCATCTCCATCCACACACACACACACACACACACACACACACACACACACACACACACACACACACACACACACACACACACACACACACACACACACACACACACACACACACACACACACACACACACACACAGGGGGGAATAGACAGAGAGGGGGGAAAGACAGGGTAGAGAGGCAGTAGGGGAGAGACAGAAGGGGGAGGGGGAGATAGACAGAGAGAGGGGACACACACACACATACAGTACTGGGTATCGATCGCTTACGGCGTCCCAGAGCAGGATGCACCCTCACCTCCCACCCCTCACCCCCTCATCCCTACCTGCACCTCAATCACTACGCTGCCTTTGAATAATCATTAAGGATAAGGCGTCGGCTAAATGAGTAAAGCAGTCATTAGGTGGGAGGAGACAGAGGAGAAGGGAGAAGGGGAGAGAGGAGAGCCCGGAACCTACCGGCGTTTCCACGGCGATCACATGGGACCTCAGCAGAAGACATGTTGACACCGCAGATAAACCAGCAGCGAGAGTGGGAGAATAATGCTTTGTCATACTTAATAACCACACACACACACACACACACACACACACACACACACACACACACACACACACACACACACACACACACACACACACACACACACACACACACACACACACACACACACACACACACACACACACACACAACCAGGTGCTCCAGAATGTGGCAGCGGGCCAGGTGTCCTGGATAGCAGCTCTCTTCTTTGTTCCCTGCTGCTCTACGCCTTATCAAGCAGCCGCCATCTTGGTTCAAAAGGCTAGGGCGGAGAGAGGTGGGGAGAGAGGGGGGAGAGAGGTAGGGATGGGAGGGGGGAGAGAGGTAGGGATGGGGAGGGGGGGGGGAGTGAAGTAGGGACGGAGAGAGAGGAGGGCTGGGGGGTGAGAGAGGACGAGAGGCGGGTGGGTTGCTTGGAGAAAGAAAGTGGAGGGAGAGCGAGAGAGGGAGGGAGTCGGGATGGGAGTAGAGAGGGGTGGAGAGAAAAAATAGAGTCACAGATAAAGAATAAATAAAATGAGAGCGGGAGAGAAAATACTCATAGATAGAATACGTAAAAAGAGAGGGAGCGAAAAAAGAGTCATAGGGAAAGAATAAGTAGAAAGAGAGAGGAAGAGAAAAGAGAAAAAGAAAGTTAGGAAGGAGACAGAGAGTGGGAGAGAGAAGCGAGGAGATGAACAGAGAGAGGGAGAGAAACAGAGAGGAAGAGAGAGCTGGAGGGAGAAAGAAAGTTTTGGGGTGAGAAAGAGAAAGGGGGGGGAGGATAGAGAGTGGAAAGAGACAGAGACAGACAGAGAGGGGGGAGAGTCAGAAAGGGGAGAGACAGGGAGACAGAGGGGGGGTAGAGTGGGAGAGAGGGTGGGGGAGAGAGAGAGAGAGACAGAGAGGGGGTAGAGGGGGAGAGAGGGGGGGGAGAGAGAGGGGAGCCTCTGTTGGCACATTAAACTTGATTCAAACTAGTTAAACTACCGTGCAGCAGGTCTTTACCCCTCGGGCAAGGTGGGTGAAAACATATTACCTCCTCGTCTCAGAAGGTATAAACTACCTGTCTCTGAAACCACCGCTGTACAGATGAATTACATTATTACATATTACTCCCTTCAGCGGCAACACAATACTTCATCTTTTGATTCAATGTGCTTCAGTCAGTACAGAGTTTGTGTACAACATAAGAGTGAAACTCCATAAAAGTACTTTACTACATATACATTCACAGGCCTGAGCCAGAGGCCCGAAGCCTCTTCAGCACCACTAAGTGATGAAGAAGTGATATTGATATTGGTCATGGATGTTTTTGAGAAGCCAGTGGAGACATGAGCGATGGTTTGATCACCCTGACCGGTACTGGCCTTAATGCCAGTTCATCTTTAGTTTATAACCCAGCAATATCCTGGGACCGCATATGGAGAGCCACAGGGGGGGGGGGGCCCTGATATAGACCCTGATACAGAGAGGGTGTGGGGACCCTTATATAGACACTGATATACAGAGGGTGTGGGGACCCTGATATAGACCCTGATACAGAGAGGGTTTGGGTAGGCTACTCCCTGTGAAGCGAGGTGCAGTTTGAGGTCTCTGGGTGAGTTATGCCTCCCGTTGTAAACAACCTGCACTGATTCTTCTGTTATCGCACTTTCTCAGCACCCTGGGATTATTGTCCGGTCTGCAGCTCGTGTTACCCCCTAATTATACACACGGGTTAGGCACAAGCTACACCAGATCTTTAGAGGGACCGAAACGCTACACTTACACACTAAAGAGTACAATTACACCTGGGAACTGCAGCCACACACCTGAGATCAGCCAAACTAACATCCACTTATATGAATACATATAATAATACCATCTATCATTAATTTGTCATGTCTTCTGTGTGTGCGTGTTGGCTGGCACACACACATACACACACACACACACACACACACACACACACACACACACACACACACACACACACACACACACACACACACACACACACACACACACACACACAAACTCTCATGTGCGGTTCGGTTTCATGGCTGTGAAAGCAGATTTTTTTACAACCACAACATAATTCAGAAGAAAGAGGATAGTTCAGTCTTGCATGTGGAGATATTACAAAAACACTCTGCAAGCTCCGGGACACAAAACGCAACGCAAAACTACTTGTCAGCAGTTGTGATGGAGGAGACAATAGGAAAAGGTTTTTTGTGAGCCACTTGTATGACAAAACAAAAAAAAAGGATTAATTAATAACCAGTGAAGGGCGCACGTCTTTAGCAGCGAGATATGAACTTCTGAACTGAACACCGTCAGAGTGGTTCTGATCGAGACCCCGTCCCACCCACCAGACCGAACAGATCCGTCAGACCCACCCGACCCTTCAGACCCGTCAGCCCCCCCAGAACCACCAGACCCACCTTGAAGCCCACGGACAGCTGCGGGGTGTAGTCGAGGGTCCAGAGCGCGCGGACCAGCAGCGCCAGGTGCTCAGTCACCTCCCCGGTCCCTTCCTGACCCCCCGGCCCGTCGCCCAGCCCCCCAGGACCCAGGTCCGTCTTGTACCGCTCCAGTCCCAGGTACTCGGCCAGCAGGTCGGTGTTGCTCAGGCACTGGACGACGGCGTTCATGAAGCAGGTGTTCCCGTGGTTCTTCAGCCCCAGGACCCCGGGTGTCTGGTCCCCGTAATACCAGACCAGCTTCTCCCGCCCCGAGGACCGGTGGGACCCCGAGGTGGCGGTCGTGGTGGTGGTGCAGGTCTTCTTGAGGAGCTGGTCCCCCGGCCCCCCCGGTGGGTCCTCCTCCCTCAACATCTTCCCGGAGTTGGCCAGGAGGGTGCAGGGGGTCCCGTCCCGGAACCCCCCGTCATCATCCTCCGTCTCCCGCCTCCCGTCGTCCATGTCTCCTCCAAAGTGCGATAAAGTTCCCAAAGTTCTCATGATCTTGTTCATGAAGCCCCCGACGAACCGGAACGACCTCCTCCGGAACAGCTTCCCGTTCTTAGAGCTCTTCTCCCGACGCGCTCCCGGCTTCCCTCGGACCCCCTTCTCCATGTCCGTCCGTCCTGTGGTCCCCTCCCGGGTCCGGATGACTAGAGTCCGCTAATAAGAAGAACCATCCAAAGAATCGTTCGCTCTAAAGCGCCGAGGTGTCACTCCTGCTCCGTCTGTAAGACGTACCATGGCAGCGGTGAGCAAGGTGCTAGCCGGCAGCGTCGAAGATCACAGACCGGTACATTCTGCTACTTACTCTCGGATTCATTAACTCCCGGTGCCAGCCCGTGTCACCGACCAGCCCCCCCGTGACGCGCCGTCCTCTCCGACGCGCGCCGCTGCATGCGTGAACGCGCTTCCCCCAGTGGGCTGCCACTGCACTTCGCACTGGAAGATAAAAACTTCATACTGGGAATGGACTCGCCCCTTCATCTAGTTGTCTCTACACCACTCAATAAATAACGTCCTTCCAAATACACACAGAAAAGGAAAATCAATCAACATGCAAATGTTACTCGTTAAACTCAAGTAAAAAAAACAACTCTCAGTTCGTTGATTGATTGATTGAAATTCTTCATTGACACACATGTACAAAGGTAAGTGTACAAATGTACATCAGGTCAAACGGATGACACAAAAAAGCCCATGGGCTTATTTCCATTATGGTCCCTATATAGTGTCAGCATGTTGATGTGTAGGTGTAATGTGTGTGTTAAATGTAATGTACATGACAGTGTGGGAACAAAGTAAAAAATGACATTCCAATCACACATTCACAATTCATAAAATATGACATTCCAATCACACATTCAAAATTCATATAAATATACATTTCATAACAATCTATAAAAGAGACACCATAATAAATATCCCGATGACTGTCTGCTACTCAACCATTTCTTTAAGGCTGTTTTAAAACTGACTGAAAAATTGTCATACTAGCAGGTAACCCATTCCATAAAACTGCAGCTGAATATAAAAAAGAGCCCTTTCCCATACAACTTCTAAATCTGAACAACACCAGATCAGTTGCACTTCTCCTTGTGGAGTAGCTATGTGTGTTTAGTATCGTAGAGAAATAATTGCATAAATATTTAGGTACCTCGTTTTTAATAATTCTATGCACCATACACAGTTGTATATAGTTTACTCTACTCTCAACCACTTCAGGCTACTAAAATGAGCAGGAGTGAGATGAGTGAGAGGTTGTAGCTTAAGGATCAGCCTTACTAGTTTATATTGAGATGTTTGTAACTTTCTTTTGAGTATTTTTGTGAGGTTTGTAAACCATCAAGTGCCTAAAGTGGCCTTGTCCTAGGGCCCCAGCCAGTATCCCCAGAGCTTTCCTATCAATTAGGTAGGATATTCTAGCCAGAAATTTTATTCTCTGATTCATTTTGGAAATGACCTTCACAGCCATTGCCCTCCCCAGTTAATTTATTGACCAGAATGCAACCTAAGTATGTCACAGTTTGTTTGGCTGTGATCTCAGAATCACCCACTACCACCTTGAATCCAGGTGACTTCTTCAATTTTGAAATTGAGTATTGATTCAGTTTTACCTAAATGGAGGGGAAGCTTGCTTTCAGACAGCCATGTACTGACCTTCTGAAGTTCTGAACTTAGTAAACTCTCCACCACAGCTTTATCATGATGAGAGACTAAGAGGGCTGAATCATCTGCATAAAGATAGAGGTTGGCAGGTACAAGCTGACTCCATGTCATTGACATAAAGCAGAAAAAATAGAGGCCCTAGGATGCTTCCTTGGGGACACCACATGACAGTGGGAGTGGGTTTGATATCAATCCCATTTACATACACTACTTGTTCTCTGCCTTCCAAATAGGACTGAACCCACTGAAGTGATGTATTGTTGAAACCCGAGGCCCTGAGTTAAGCTAACAGAATAGTGTGGTTAACTGTCACGGTTAGCGGGTGGCAGGCAGGCAGGTAGGACCCAAGAGCAGACAGTTCAATTAAAGGATAATTTATAAAACGCAAAAGTCAAGGAACACGGGTGACGCGGGTAACGTGGGGTAACACAGGGAACACCGGGAACACAGGTAACACACAGGACATAACTCACCTCGAACTAAAATGATCCACACAAGGAACAAAGGAAAGACAAGGGCTTCAATTCCAAACACACAGGGCACGCAACGAGTAACAGCTGAAACACACTAGGGGAGGGAGCAGTAATCACACAGGAGGGAAACCTGACATGGGGAGAAACAAGACAGATACCAAAGTGAAACAGGAAACACCCCAAAACAAGACAAGGAAACAGACAGACCATGACAGTTAACTGTGTCAAAAGCTTTTTGAAGATCTAACATAACCATACCACAATATTTACCTTCATCCACTTCTTTCTTGATGTGATCCGTCAAATAAAGCAGACAAGTATCGGTAGACTGTGACTTTCTAAAACCAGATTGAAATTCATAAAGGAGATTTTGTGAGGATAAGTTAGTTTTCTATCTGCTCATAAACAACCCTTTCTATTATTTTTGAGAGGCAACATATTATGGATACAGGGCGATAGTTTCCCTGCTCTAATTTACTTCCTTTTTTGTATAAGGGGGTTACCCTCGCCCTTTTAAATTCGGTTGGAAATGTGCTTTGTTCAATGGACAAATTGGTTATATGGGTTATGCTTGGAGCAATAACTTCTGCGGCATCTTGAATGAACCGTGTGGGAATATTATCCAAACCTGTTGCTTTGTTTGGATTTAGACTGTTGGTGATGTGGTAAAAATTGAATCATTGGATACTTTCATCAGGGAAAATGTGTCTGCCTGGACTCCCTTCTGCTGATAAAACTGTTGTACATGATTGTCACCTTAGAGCCCTGCTTGGTTGGGCAACTTTTTCACCAGTGTTCTGGCGATGGTGTAAAATAATTATTTAAACAGTTTGCAACCTTTACCTCTACACCACTCAATAAATAACGTCTTTCCAAATACACACAGAAAAGGAAATTCAATCAATATGCAAATGTTACTCGTTAAACTCAGAGTAAAAAAAAAACCTCAGTTCGTTCAATAAGTTGAAAGGAATTCATCCTTTTCCGTGGAAATCGTTTTATTTTGTGACAAAAACTACTCTCGGACTTCACCATAGGCAGAGATATTCCAGTAGAAAGGCTGATCAGAGCTGCCCTGGTGAGACGCCCCCTGGTAGTCCACAACGCCCAACGTACCCCCCAATGTCAGGGGGAGCAGGAGTCGCATCAGGGACCGCCTGCAGCCCCACGTCCCTTCAGAGCGTGCCTAGTTCATTAGGCAGAGGAGAAAAGGTTCAGATTAGGAAGTTTAGTGGTTTCATGAACAGTATTTTCATAAGCGGGAATGCGTGTGTGTTTGCATGCGTGCATTTATGTGTGTGTGTGTGTGCGCGCGCGCGCGCGCGTGTGTGTGTGTGTGTGTGTGTGTGTGTGTGTGTGTGTGTGTGTGTGTGTGTGTGTGTGTGTGTGTGTGTGTGTGTGTGTGTGTGTGTGTGTGTGTGTGTGCACGTGTGCGTGGGTTCGAGAGGTGAGCGGTGAGAGAGAGACAAGCAGAGAGAGAGAGAGAGGTGTGGGTTATATAATATAGCAGGGTAGAGTACAATAGAGTAAAGCAGAGCAGAGTATTATATGTTAGACTAGACGGTAGGGTCGAGTCTAGTAGCATAAAGTAGTGTAGAATGGAGTAATGTCGAGTCTACATTCCAATACCCCAAAAATATAAAGATTTAGTATGTCATAATACATATGCAGCATGCCAATAATACCAGGATGTTGTACAAAATCTGCCAATATGTTGGCAAGAAAATTTCACATGTGTTCTGATCATGTAAAGATATGTCTCTTTAGATCATATTGGACTCCCCTTTATGCATCCCCCTTATGGGGTAAGTTAAAAAAAAAAACAAGTATGCACAGACTTCAGGTTGCTTACAGTGATTGTTATAGGATCTTACTTAAAAAGCCAAGGTGGAGTAATGCAAGCAATTTGTGAAGGCAGGAGTTAACACCTTACAAGCTTTATTGAAGAACCTTATGTACAGATTTATCGGTCACTTGAATGACTCAAAGAATGTAATTATAATGCTGTCGAACCCAAGTTATAGTGCAGTACGCTACCAGTCACACCTTTGGAGACATATAAGTGCCTTTTATAAGAGACAGGAATGTTTTTATTCTAATGTGTGTTGTCTATTTTTTGTTTGTATGTCTTTTAAAATGGACCTTGAGTCTAATAATAAATGTTGATGATGAGGATGAAAATCCAGTTGCATTGCGCAATATGCAAGCCAGCATGCTTTTGTCTATTCCCACAATCCTCTGCGCAGCTCCTACGGCTCAGTTGATGGGAGGCACTACAGGTATCCTCAGTGACATCACCTGCAGTTTGTCCCGATCGTATTCACACTGTGTGCAACAGTACGTATCTGCGTTCCAAACGTACGACATTTGGAAGGCAGCCTCCTGTAGAGAGATTTCCAACATGGAGCCACAGGCCCTGTTCCGTTATGGACTAACTTCAACCACAGCACCCTGGTCCTGGTGTTTGGAGGAGAGCAGCAAGAGTCAACGAGTGGAGGGTGGCAGACAGCTAGCTACAGGGTCTCCGGTAGAGTAGAATAAAGTAGAATAGAGTAGGGTACAGCGTGATACAGCATGATTGCGTGGAAATGAGTAGACTACAGAGTAGAGTACCGGAGGGAAGAGTAAAGATGAGTTAAGTAGAAAACAGTGTCTACAGGCTTCGTTATTATAAAGAGCCTAAAAGCTTAAATGTTAAGTTATATCAAACTAAATCAGATTGAAACAAAGAGCTTATCTGTGTGCTTCTTTTGCACATTGCTCCGGGAGTGTTACATAAATAATGAACCATTTTAAATATTATCAGGCTGAACAAACTGAGGGAACTTTAGATGTAAATATACAGATGGCCTATTGTTTATTCATTAAAGAGCATTCCAAACCTTAGCAGAGAGAGAGAGAGAGAGAGAGAGAGAGAGAGAGAGAGAGAGAGAGAGAGAGAGAGAGAGAGAGAGAGAGAGAGAGAGAGAGAGAGAGAGAGAGAGAGAGAGAGAGAGAGAGAGAGAGAGAGAGAGAGAGAGAGAGAGAGAGAGAGAGAGAGAGAGAGAGCGAGAGAGAGAGAGAGAGCGAGAGAGAGAGAGAGAGAGAGATTGGACGAACAGTTGTCTTCAGTCTAAATTTTAAGATGGAGAGCGAAGTCCATCTGGCTGCGGAGGCATGGTCATGCTGTCTCCTACAAAAACAAACACCAGCCCTACCTTAGCCAGCACCATGTAGCAGGACCAGTACTGGAGTCAGAGCTTCCACATACAGTATGGCCAGGCTGATGCGTCAGGTGAGACAGACAGACAGATAGACAGACCGGTGGGACTGGTGAAAGGCCACTGTCTCCTGTGATACAGTAGAACTCTGTCTATACTAGATAGACAGTTAGTTCTATTTAACAGTTGAGTCTTTTAATTGAAAGCGTTTATCCACAGATCCAAAGTGAGTGACAGGCTTTGACGAGCAGGGAGGGCTGAAGGCATCCAGCTCTAGATGCTGACAGCTAGGCTGTGGATATTGGGGATTGAACCCACAACCTTTAGACTGGGCGGCACCATGGCACCTTCCCCAACCTCCTTTATAGACAGAGGGTTGCTGGTTCCATCGCTGTTACACTGAGCTCCTTATTGGTAGTGAGTGACCGTGTGCGTGCATGGTTGTGTGTGTGTGTCTGTGTGTGTGTCAGTGTGTGTGGGTCAGTGTGTGTGTGTGTGTGTGTCGTGTGCGTGTGCGTGTGTGTGTGTGTGTGTGTGTGTGTGTGTGTGTGTGTGTGTGTGTGTGTGTGTGTGTGTGTGTGTGTGTGTGTGTGTGTGTGTGTGTGTGTGTGTGTTGTCTTAGTGGCAAGGAAGGCAAAAAAAAGTTTCACTTTCACGAACGATACAACCTTTCGGCAAAACCCATTACAGTTACTCCAGAGATGGTTTCAAGTTACCCAAACAACCACATAATAAACTGAACAGGAAATATACATTTTAAAATCACCCAGGAGGAAATCAACCAGAGACGAAATGCCTTCCCAAAATACAAAGTAAAACACATTCTAGCAAAAAGAGGGCATGTGTTTCAGACACAAAAGAACAGGAAATAGTGGATAAAAAGACCCCAGGCAAAATGGGTCTAGATATGCTAAACCAGTCAGGCTGCCAAAGGTAATGATTGAACCTCCATGAGAGGCTCTGCGGACGGGAAGGAAGCAGAAGGGAACAGTGGGCGATTCCTGGCTCTGGATTCAAGAGACCCTGGATGGCTGCTGCCGCCTCCGTGTTTAACAAGCGCCTAGGATGGCTCCGTGACAGACAGAAGACGAGTCACACGATGCGGACCAGCGACCCGCTCCCCGGAGAATGGCTATTTCCACCCGTGTCCTATTTAAGACTCTCCCAGACCCACTTCCACGCAGACCTCCAAAGTCGTACCAGTGAGCAGTAGCTGGAGGCACCGGAGGGCCACTCACAAGTAGAGTAGTATGTCAAAATATCTGAACTCTATTAATGTCCTCAAACAAATGATAATAACACTAAGGCTCGGCAGGTCCTCAATAAGTGGGAAAGGAAAATGTGAGTAGAATCCACAAAGAGCCCTCTCTGATGACCCAGCCCACCACGTCAGAGATAGAGTAGATCAGATGTAGAGTAATGCCAGCGGACATCAGGGGGATGTGCGTCATGTTCATACATGCTGGTGGTCTGTTTATGTGACAACCCTTGTCCTACCTTGCTGCCAAACAAAGGGCATTTTGAGACAAGGTTTCCTTGGTGAATATATGCCCACGTATGATGCACTTAAGGTTCCCACACTGTGGGAACCTTAATTATTTATTAGGTTGTAGAAACCTCACCTTTCAGGGCTTAGGCCTGTCCAACAACCATAAGATGACCACTCACAGTGGTCTTAAAGCTCCCTCTACTGGTGTTATAGCTCCTCTCCTGGATTTATAGCTCCTCTAGTGGTGTTATAACGGTTAAAGCGCCCTCTAGTGGTGTTATAGCGCCTTCTAGTGGTGTTATAACGGTTATAGCGCCCTCTGGTGCTGTTATAGCGCAATCTAGTGGTGGTCTCGACGCTTTACATCTCGACATTTCATTCAAAGGAGAGCCATTGTAACGACCATTTTAAACGAACACCAAAATAAAATTGTTCTTTTGTGCTATTGTGAACAAAAATGCAACAGCCCAACAATGTTGGCACGATTGCCATCTATGCTTACGTTGTTCGTTATCAGGGTCGTCATCAGTGCCCGTTGGTTACATCAATAGCTGCCGGTGAAGGGGCTTTCATCAGCGGGCCAGAGGCTCAGTCATTATAGGGTTACTTCACTCGGTGATGGATTGTGATTTTACACACACACACAGACACACACACACACACACACACACACACACACACACACACACACACACACACACACACACACACACACACACACACACACACACACACACACACACACACACACACACACACACACACACACACACACACCCCACCCCCACACACACACACTTATCTATTTACATGAACATTTTCGAGATTCACACTGTTATTGCAATAAATAATAATAATATATGAAAGAAAAACACAACAAGTATACATACTAGACCCTAAACTCACCTTAATTCAGTTAGGTAGCCTATAATTGTATGAGGTGATGTAGACCTCACTAGATCAGGTGGGTAAAGCCCTGTTTATAAGCAGAATATCAAATTACTGCGGCATTTATACATTAAATGAATTCAAAGCAGCACATTTTGATTGTTAAACTTTTAATTATTTTATAGCTCATTTCACATCTTTAAGCCCCAAGTAAAACTTTTCATTTTACTTGGGGCTTAAAGAGTTTTCCATAAGCTTCCTAATAAACCAATCAGATCCGCGGTTATTTCTGTTTTCCGTCGGGTCATGAATCAGCTCCTCCAACGACCCTCAACAAAAAGCTCGCAACAGAGAGCGCGCTCTCTGGCGGCCGATCCGAGGGAATGGGGAAGGTCTTCAGACCACCCAGACGGACCCTGAGGGACACACGGCTCTGACCCCAGCCCTGTACTGACGACACACGGGACCCTAATGCTGCCCTGGACTCATAACTCTGCCACCGCCCGATGCCCACGGTTGCGCTAATGAAAGAGGGTCTTCACTAATGAAAGAGGGTCTTCACTTCCACACCGCGGTGACCTTTCGATATTCATGGGGAAAACGGACATGAAAGAGACAACGGAATGCTGGAAATGCGTGGTCCAACATCCGCCATCATGTGTGGTCAGATTTATCTCTTTTATCCATTGGAGAGCGAACACAGATTCCATTATGCCGGTGATCCTCACGTCCAGAGGCCTGGAGCCCTTCGTCTGTTCAGTCAGCTGCAGGGGCCACTTTCAACCAAAAGAGGGCAACATTTAGTAAGATATGACGGCAGGGAGTCAGTACCACGAGCCTGAGAACTAGCCTCAGCACCAAACCGTATTCGAAAACGTTAGTTTTCTCATGCGTTGAGATCTCCGTGTATATAGGCTATATTCTGTGAACCGCAGCATCTCTGTTTGTGTTTGGTTGTGTGTGTGTGTGTGTGTGTGTGTGTGTGTGTGTGTGTGTGTGTGTGTGTGTGTGTGTGTGTGTGTGTGTGTGTGTGTGTGTGTGTGTGTGTGTGTGTGTGTGTGTCGTGTGCGTGTGTGTGCGTAAGTGCGTGCGCGTGTGTGTGTGTGAGGGCCAGCCCCCCCCTCCAGGAACAGTAAGGAGCACAGTTGCCTACTTTGCTATAATGAAGAAATGTAGGAAATCGGCAGAGGGATCTCTGGTCATTAATAGACTAGAAACACGTTTGTAGCTACTTTTGACGACGAACGTAACGTTTATATCTCCGCCACCAGACCTATATCTATATCTGTATCTATATATCTATATATCTATATCTATCTATCTATCTATCTATCTATCTATCTATCTATCTATCTATCTATCTATCTATCTATCTATCTATCTATCTATCTATCTATCTATCTATCTATCTATCTATCTATCTATCTATCTATCTATCTATCTATATATATATATATATATATATATATATATATCTATATCTATATCTATATCTATATATATATATATATATATATAGGTCTGGTGGCGGAGATAATTATATATATATATATATATATATATATATATATATATATATATATATATATATATATATATATATTATATATATATATATATATATATCTCAGCCAATATTCGACTAGAGGTAAAACCTCCAAAAGAATAGGCTCTGCTGGAAGTCATACCATCAAACTATTTTAGTGGTCAGATCATCATCAATGTTTGTCTAGCTTATAACTCTAATTTAATTACTCCAAACAGAGGCTTTAATGAAGTGGGATTTAATTTCCCTGTGGTATTTTAACAGTTAAAGTGCACATTGAAGAGCTCAGAGCCACAGTGGGGGGTCTCTCTTAGTAATAGTTTTTATTTCACGCTTGGCTTATCTAAGCTTTCCCTTCTCGCACTTTTCAAATTCGCACTAAAACCAAATTTGCCTTTCTGTCCCAAGAAGCTTCTGATTGGCTCAACTGGGTTTAGCTGGATCCTAATTGGATAAGGATTTTATTTCCATCCGATGCTAGCTCTGTGTGACGGCCTTCAGCTGTTTAATGTCAGATGTTAATCCAGTTCTTATGGGAGGGAGGTGGTGGAAGTGGTGGAGGTTTTATGTGTTTTCCATCCAGGGGAACATAAAGCAGATATGCATTCAGGGCTCTCTGGTATGCGCTCGGATCTCCTCCACTTCCAGAGAATGTGCCGTGATGTAGCAGAGGAGCTCAGCTGTGCTTCCATAGAGCCAACAGACAAGCTCCTCCTCGCTCCTCCTCCTTCGCTCAACCTCCTCCACCCCAGTGCTGTTCCTCCACCTCCTCCACCTCCTCCACCTTATCACAGTTCCTTCTCAATGCTCCACCTCCACCACCCCTGCAATGTAGCCTGACGTAGCCTGAAGTAGTTTGTTGTAGCCTGACATAGCCTTATGTAGCCTTATGTAGCCTGAAGTAGCCTGATGTAGCCTGATGTAGTCTGACGTAGCCTGTAGCCTAACGTAGCTGGTTACACATGGGTGGTCATGTCATGGAAGTTGTTTTACATTGTTGCGTTCATGCATTTCTGCAAATGTATATTCATGCACTGCACGGAGCAGTTTGGTGTGTGCTTGAACATGCATGCTTGCACGCGCATGATTGTGTGTATGTGTGTGTGTCCATGTGCGTTTGCGTCACAAGCAACATAGTACACAACCAGAGCTCCAATAATCGATTATATGTCAGCATAATGCCAGCGTGTGTTCCTAGATCAAAAGACCAAGCTGATTCAGTCCTGAGTCTGCTCTGAGTCTATTCTGAGTCTGTCCTGAGTCAGTCTGAGTCAGTCCTGAGTCAGTTCTGACTCAGTCCTGAGTCTGTTCTAAGTCTGTTCTGAGTCATTCTGAGTCAGTCCTGAGTCAGTCTGAGTCAGTCCTGAATCAGTCCTGAGTCTTTTCTGAGTCGGTTCTGAGTCTGTCCTGAGTCAGTCCGAGTCAGTCTAGGTCTGGTCTGAGCCAGTCCTGAGTCAGTCCTGAGTCAGTTCTGAGTCAGTCCTGAGTCAGTCCTGAATCAGTCTGGGCCTGCCTCCCCCGGGCGTCCTGCGGGGGCCGCTGTGATCGCCCGCTCCCCTGGACACGCTAATTACCGGCTCCTCCGTCATTAAAGAGTGCCGCTGTCCGTTCACACGAGCGCTGAGGACATAATTAGAGTTCTTACGCTCATCTTCACCCTGATGAAGGGAGACGGTGACAGCCTGCTGGGCTGAGGGGAGCTGGTGTGTATCTGTGCATCTGTGTGCATCTGTGTGTATCTGTATCTGTGTGTATCTGTGGGTATCTGTATCTGTGTGTATCTGTGGGTATCTGTATCTGTGTGAATCTTCCTCCTCTGTGTCTCCAGTGTGAAGCTCACACACCACGGCGTTAAGCCGCTCGCCTCTGTGAAGCTTCTCTGTGAAGTGAGGGCCGTGTTGACGCAAGCGCTAGCGGCTAACGTCTCATGAGGGCTAGGGGCTGTCAGCACGCTGCTATTACACGCCTCAGTCTGTTGTTAAAACCCTCAAAAGAGGCAGATATGAAGAGGAAACAAGGATCAAATGAGACCGCAGATCAGCTAGCCTGCACTTCAGCTGCAGTATTTGGCTCAGCGATTAGTTTGCTAATAAAAATACTAATTAAAGAAACAAACCACATATGAGTGTGTGCCTTTAGTGTATGAGGTGTACAGATTGGCCCTTCGACCCTGGTTTTGTGCAGAACCCAGCATGCACCTGGGTGGACGCCTCTGCCTGTGATGTCACTAAGACGATGACGGCTCCTCAACAGAACACACCTGTACGGGTGTCTATCAGCTGTTCATCAGTGAGCCTCTCCTGCCCTTCGGTCGACATCATGTTCAGAAAGGCGGGAGGCAATCCACAATCATGTGTCGTGTAATTAAACGCCACGTCAGTTTGCGTTATTAGGGACTGATAAAATGCAAATGGCGGCAGCAGCGAGGAGTTATCCCCCCAACAGATGCTGGAGTGGTAGCCGGTCCTCACCGGACCTGGGAAAGTGATTAGCGCGGAGGAAAGAGGCTGTTAACGATAGACTATAATAATATTCCCATTAACGGCCCCCCATTAAAGTGTCCGTGTCCAGCAGGCGACCGGGGGGATACGGCTGCAGCCCTAAGCCTGTCATTAAAAACATAAACCCAACCATGATTACAAAACCCCCCGCGACCGGCTCTGTTCCATCTCTCCTCCTCCTCCTCTTCCCCACACTCTCTCCTCCCTCTCTCTCCCCTTCTCTCTCCTCACTCTCTCCCCCTCCCTCTCTCCTCCCTCTCCCTCTCTGTTTCAACTCTGTCCCATCCCTCCTCCTGCTTACTCTCCCTCTTTATCTCTCTCTCCTCCCTCTCTTCTCTCTCCTCCCTCTCTCTTTCCCCTCCCTCCCTCTCCTCCTCCTCCTGCTCCTCTCCCCCTCTCCTCTCTCTCGCCTCCCTCTGCTCCTCCTACTCTCCTCCCTCTGCTCCTCCTCTCTCTCCTCTTCTCCTCTCTCTCCTCCTTCTCCTCCTCCTTCTTCTTCCTCCTCCCTCTCTCTGCGAGTGGGTAAGGCTCACAGCTGTGCACCCTTCACCGGGCGGACGAAGCCTCCTCCCTCTCCTCTTCCTCTCCTCTCTCTTCTCCCTCTCCCTCTCTCTCTCCTTCCTCTCTCTCCTCCCTCACCTCTCGCTGGGAGTAGGTAAGGCTCAGTGCTTGGTACACCTACTCCCTCCTCCCTCCTGCAGAGCTCTCGTTATTTTTAAACTCTGAGGGGTTAAAATCGATCCATAAATCTCCTGTCCCACGATGCTTCGATGTTCCGGCTGGGCTGTCCAGGGCCCGATTTACGATCTGTGGGGGTGGAGAGAGAGAGAGAGAGAGAGAGAGAGAGAGAGAGAGAGAGAGAGAGAGAGAGAGAGAGAGAGAGAGAGAGAGAGAGAGAGAGAGAGAGAGATGGCCCAGCCTCCCCCAGCTCGCCCTCCTCCCTCCCCTGTGTCCTTGTGAACATATTTAGAATAAGAGCAGAAGTGAGGAGGTGTGTTTGAGGCGGGCTGGGGGGGCGGTCCACCTATAAAACGTGTTGAGACCCCCCCCCCCCCCCTCCTCACCGTAGTAAAGCACCGCAGCACAAAAAAAAAGTCGATTATTCTATAGGTGAAAGCAAGAAAGCGAGCAGAGAGAAGAGAGAGAGAGAGAGAGAGAGAGAGAGAGAGAGAGAGAGAGAGAAGAGAGAGAGAGAGAGAGAGAGAGAGAAGAAGGGGGGGAGGGAGGGAGGGAGGGAGAGAGAGAGAGAGAGAGAGAGAGAGAGAGAGAGAGAGAGAGAGAGAGAGAGAGAGAGAGAGAGAGAGAGGGGGGGGGGGGGGGGGGCGCACAGCAGTCGGTTGCACCAGCAGAACGTAAAGCCGATCATAAGTTGGGGTGTAAAGTTTGCCTTAACCCTACGCTCGATGTAGCTAATTTCAAACTAAAGGTGTTCTAAATTTTGGTTGCACCAACATAACTTCAGTTTTAATGTTACTAGTAGTGCATAAATTATCTAAAACGTTTAGATCATTTCCAGCCAATCATTGACAGCCAACAATGTAAACAGGAAGTACCGACAAGTTTCCACCTAATCCGATTGAAGACGCATTATCACCGAAATGAGAGGGCAAACAAAACAGTTCGACAGTCATTTATTCTCTTAAATTGACTTGGGCGGTATAGGCGTGAGGCGGTTGAGGTTAAGCTATTTGATGGCGGATTTTATAATAATTTGCAGCTCATTGCTGCTTTGTATGCTATTCATTGTGTGAGTGTCACGAGTTTTTGTCTGAGTTAGCCTCTACCTGCTGTATGGATATAAATCTACAATATTGGTTTGTACGTGGGCTGGAGTTGTTTTTTATTTTACCTCCCGCGTAGATAAGACAGTTGTTTAGCAGCTGAAATGTTGTCAAGAAGGCCAGATATTCTAAGTAATTCTGCCCGGCAAAACTTTAATCACGCCTATAAATCTACATCAGGGGTCTCCAACCAAAATTGAACAAGGTCCAGTTATTAAAAATTACTTCCAAGAAAGGTCCGAACCTCTAACCTACCACCTTCTACTTTTGTCAAAACAATCAACACAGCCTATTTCCTTATAATTTCACAGGGCTCTCAAGTCTCACACATTTGGCATGAGACCCAAGCAATTGAACCCATGCACACGCTCACACGCCACACTTCATATTTATCACGCAAAGAAATTACCAGGATAGCGCCCACCAATTTGGGACACTATTTAACAGTGGAACAGGTAGGAATCAAATGGGTTTCCCGTATGTAAGGTAACCAGACGTCCTCTTTTGCCCCCCCTCCCCCCCCCGCTGACAAAATCTCACTCTGAACTCAGTTCAAAACTTGAGAGCCCTGATTTCAGATGTATTTATTTTCAATTTCCAAATAGCTTACTTTTAACCAAGAAAAACTAAGTAAGACAAAGTAACGCATATTAACATTTAAAGTAAACAAAACAGGTACATTAGGCCTGCAATTCAAGTAAACATAAAAAGTGTGTTATGCCTACATTTCAAGTAGGCCTAAGTAAAATTTACATTTACATTTGAAGTAAACATAAAAGGTGCATTTGGCCTACATTTCAAGCAAGCAAAACAGGTACACTAGGCCTACATTTTAGGTAAGCAAAACAGGTACACTAAGTCTTAATTTCATATAAACACTAAAAGAGCATTAGGCCTACATGTCAAGGAAGCAGAGGACTCATCAATGGCTAAGGGGGCACTCTGAACAGCCGCATCAAGTTGTGATAGTGTGTCATCTGATAACATTTCAGATTTTCTGGTTGTCGTTGCAGCTGACATTGGGATTTGTTTTATATTTTCACACAATTCATCCCTTTGTTTACCTTTAAATGAACGTCTTGGCAGCGGCGTTGAAGCACTGCTTCACCACAGTCGCGTCACTGAAAGTTTTTTTTATGTTGCCTCCAAATCCATGCAATCTTAAGTGAGGATTCATTTGCATGTTGCTGGCCTGTAAATGAGTGAAGACTCGCGTAGACCTCTCATACTGAGCTCTCAGCTCGGATATTTTCTGCGCTCTTACTTCTGACTTCTGGGGATACTTTTCCTCGAAGGATCTGTGTTTGGATTCGTAATGCTGCTTAATGTTTCTGCTTTTTATCAGCGCCACGGTTTCGACACATAAAAGACACAAAGGTTTAGTACTGCCTTGTGGGAGAATGAACATTTGATCAATTCATTTTAAAATGTCTGTTTTCGTGGTCAACTTTCCTAATTAGAGTTCGGTCATCACTTTTTGCTGTTTTTATGCTGAACTACAGACTATTCTGCCTTTCAATTTGTATTTCAGTGAGAAATGTCTTTATTAACATAATAATGCTTAAAAAAAGAAAGAAAAAATCTCATTATTTTGAATTGGTTATGGGTCCGGATAGGACCGTCGCTTGGTCCGGACCGCTGTCCGCCGTTTGGAGATGCTTGATCTACATCATCATACTGATGAAATGGATCGACACGGCCACGGACAATCTGTTCCCGACGCAAACGCCGTTGAAACTCCTCTTCCCATTGCTCAAAACGAATAGCCATCTTTTGTGTTTAAAACTTTTATCGTACTTTAACGAGGGGAGGAGTAAGATCTATAAAAAAAGAGTGTTGAGTGTAAAGTCGAACGTTTGGGCAATTTCATGTTCACCGTAGCCTAAGTGGGGCCTTACGTTCTGTTGGTGCAACCAGCTGCTGAGCACTAAACCCCCTGCAGCCGTCGCTGATCCTTTCTCCCTCGTCTGCATTCATCTGAAACTATGTGCTCTGCTGTCCACACAGTGGCTGGCAGCAAGGTCAACAGCAAAAAAGGCTGTGAGGCGGTGAGGCAGTGAGGCTGTGAGGCTGTGAGGTGAGGGAGTGAGGCGGTGTGGCAGTGAGGCTGTGAGGCGGTGAGGTAAGGCGAGGTGGTGAGGTGAGGCGGCGAAGCGGCGAGGCAGTGAGGCAGTGAGGTGAGGTGCTGAGGTGATGAGGCAGTGAGGTGAGTCAGTGAGGCGGTGTGGCAGTGAGGCAGTGAGGTGAGGGTGTCGAGGCGGCGAGGTGAGGCGGTGAGGTGAGGTGAGGCGGTGAGGTGAGGCGGTGAGGTGAGGCGGTGAGGTGAGGCGGTGAGGTGAGGCGGTGAGGTGAGGCAGTGAGGTGAGGCGGTGAGGTGAGGTGAGGCGGTGAGGTGAGGCGGTGAGGCGGTGAGGTGAGGTTAGGCGGTGAGGCAGTGAGGTGGTGAGGCAGTGAGGTGGTGAGGTGAGGCGGTGAGGCGAGGCGGTGAGGTGAGGCAGTGAGGCAGCGAGGCGGTGAGGCAGTGAGGCGGTGAGGCGGTGAGGCTGTGAGGCGGTGAGGCGGTGCAGTGAGGCAAGGCGGTGAGGTGAGGCGGTGAGGCAGCGAGGCGGTGAGGCAGTGAGGTGGTCAGAATGTGAGGGTACAGCAGCGCTGCCAAGCCTCAGGGGAAACAAAGGAGCCCCAGCCCCCCTCCTCCTCCGGCCCTCGTATTAGGGGAAGGGGGGCGACGGGGGAGGGGGGGGGGGCATGATGTCATTTGCGGCCGCGGTCGACTGCTGTCACCGAGGAACCTCTGAGGAGCATCCAGGGAAGCTTCCAGAAGACTATTTTTTACCTCCAAGAGGCTCCACCAGTAGAGCTGAGGAATGCTGGCCGGGCTCCATGGGGGGAGAAGCACACCATGGAAGAGTCTTTGTGTTGTAGTGTGTTGTGTTACGTTGTGTTGTGGTGCATGGTACTGTATTGGATGTGGCTCCAGGATTGTGTTGTGTTCATATCATTCGTTTTAATATATATGTGTTGTACTGCATTCTATTGTGTATTATTGTACTCAGGGAATGGGTTAACCTAGGGATGTTAATGCTTGGCACTTCTATTACTATTACTTCCTTACTGTACCGACAGAGATATATTGTTGTTTCTTTTTGTACTGACAAATGCACTTAATGTCACTTTCGATAGAAGCGTCTGCTTAACGCCTTGAATGTAAATGTAAATAATTGTTTCCATAATATATTCTATTCATTTATACATTCAACCTTGTATCCGCCATTTGATCGAGAGAGTGACAGAACTGTCATGCAGGGACATTTTGATTCCCTTTCCTCTTTCCCATGAACAACGTGAGAGAGTGGGAGAGTGAGGGAGTGAGGGAGTGAGAGCCACGTATGTTTCCTGTCCTCCACCAGGAATCTTCCTCTTCCTGTCGTACCCTCGCCCTCCTCCCCTAAACGTTGTCCTTAGCGTGGCGCAAGCGGCTGCTCCTCCCTGGTGTGTTTCCTCAGCTGGGCGCCCCCGTCCCCCCCGTCCCCATCCCCCCTACCCGCCTCCCCCCCACGCCCCCCGTCCCCCCGTCCCCCCGCCCTCCTGTCCCACCCTCCCCCCGTCCCGCTCCTCTAGCGTCTCAACACCTCGCCGACCGCCAGCGACACCCAACCACCCAGGGCTTGGTGACGAGCTCCGGGCGCAGACCCAGAAGACGCAGACCCAGAAGACACTGAAGAAGATACAGAATATAGGAGAAGAGAAAATAAGCCCAAGTCCTAAAGTCATTGGGCAGATATTAAGACTGACATCAAAAGAGGAATGGAGTGATTCCATTGTCAAGCTACTAGTTTGTATTTAATCATAGAACCACAGCATTCTGTTTTACATCAATTTTGAACATTAGAATGATAACGGAAGTTTCAGAGCTCAGTCGAATAGAGGCACAGTAGAGTCCAGTAACGTAAAGACAAAAATTCAATCAAGAGAAATCCTGCCTCAAAATAACCTGCCATGGTTTATTTCCAACCACCCAGCCAGCTCAGCCAGACAATTCCACACATTTTTGCAGCTAATTAGCTAATTAAAACATTTGGCTCAAAAAACTTGGGTGTGGGACTTTTACTTTGAAACATAAAGACTTTGCGCCAATTAGCTAATTAAAACTGTTGGCTCCAAATCCTGGAACAGGGAGAGAATTCCGCACTAGAGCTTAAGCTAGAATCTGTGGCTACATGGAGGGGCTTCTTAAAGGAAGAGAGGAAGAGGTGGAGAAGGGGATGGGGGAGGAGAAGGGGGTGGAGGAGGAGGAGGAGAAGGAGGAGGTGGAGGAGAAGGAGGAGGTGGAGGAGAAGTAGGGGGGAGAGGAGGAATAGAGGAAGGAGAAGGAGGAGGTGGAGGAGGAGGAAGAGAAGACGGTGGTGGAGGAGGAGAAAGAGGGGGAGGAAGTGAAGGAGAAGGAGGGAGAGACGGAGTAGGGGGAGGAGGTGTTGGAGGAGAAGTAGTGCTTTTGAAGTTTTTGAAGTCCAACAATTTCCCAACTCTGGCAGTTGGAGCCCAGAACCACGTCCACGCGTGAGGCCTGGGATGTTTAACGTGGAGCCGATGGTTCTGGCTCCCTGGGGGGCCAGGCCCCGGGGGGCCCCTAGGGCCCCTGGGACCACCGCTCATGAGAGATCACGGCCGTGTGGGAGAAGTCTTCGAGATGCTGAAGTAATGGGTCGATGCTCACTCTGCACTTCTGAGAAACAGATGCTGCGGAAGGAGAGCCAGCCTGGCCAGCTCTTCATCCCCTCCCCTCCCCTCCTCACCTCCTCTACTTCCCTCATCTCTAGAGAGAAGGTGGGGAGAGGGGGGGAGGTACCTGGTTGAAGATTAAACACCAGCAATTAACTCAGAGACACACACGCTCCCAAACACATCACACACACACACACACACACACACACACACACACACACACACACACACACACACACACACACACACACACACACACACACACACACACACACACACACACACACACACACACACACACACACACACAGTCTCACTTCGAGAACCTCAAATACCGACTGTTGGCAAGTGCACTTTAGCGTCGGTCGCTGACGGGAAAGGTCCCCTCCGGCGTCTTCTGCAGACGGAGAGGGGGGGGGTTCAATTCACTACAATGTAATGCCATCCCCGGTGGCGGTTCTACGTTCAGTTACGCCCCGGGCATAACTGGACTGAAGTCTGTAGGGTCACGATACAACCCCCCCCCCCCCCCCATTCACATTCACTCCTTTATTATGGCAAGCCAACCCCGCCAGAAAACGCCATCATTTAGTCACGTATCACCTTCACTAGGCCGTAAAAAACGCCGTAAAATGTAGAAAAAACAGCGTTTTTTACGCCGTTATGAGCAAAAATGCGCCGCTTTTTACGCCGCAATGGAGCCTTACAAGAGCACGCGTAAAAAACGCTGTTTTGAGCATTCAAAACGCACGTAAAATACGCGCGTTTGTGCACATCACAACGCGAGTAAAATACGGCGTCTCGCTAGTATGCTAATAATCTCAGCCAATGCATTTGAAGTGTTTGCGTCCAATCGCTGAACAAGACATGCAGACCAAATCAGTTCAGGACAGATCTGCTCTGAGGATTTCGCCTCTCATTTGTTGTTAGTTGCAGCGTCATATAGATATATAGTAGTAAATCCAGTTAAAACATTGTGGTCACCGTGGCATAATAGATAGAAAAGCTTACTTTGTAGGCAAGAGGTTGTCGGATCGATTCCATCTATTGTCAGATTGGTGCTTTTGTCAGATGGTCACGCTTTTACAATCGCAATGCTTTTTAGCCAGCATGCCTAAAATGCTTCGTAAATTTTGGATATTATTCTTTGAAAATGGTGGACATGCTTTTTATTCTGGGTGGAAAATATGATATTTTAGTATAGTTACGCCATTAAAAGTGTTTATGTAAACATTTTTAGGGAGAAATGTGCATTTTACTTTCATAATCTTCGCACGTGAATGTGAAGGATGTTTGGTTTGATAGTTATGACGAAGAATATTTCAGATCTCGACAGAAATATAATAACATGCTATGATGGTTGCTATGGATGCTGAAACCAGCAACCTGCATGCCGTTTAAATCATACCAATAAAACCATTGTCTTTGCTGGTTAGTTACAGATCTTCTTATAATGAAAATTGAATAAAAGCTATGGTCTACTTATAATACTTTAACTAAATAATTGTATATTTATATATATAATATATATTTAAATATTTTATTAATTAAATACAATAACGGCTTTAAACATGTGTCATGGCTACGTCTTTTGGCCTTTTCTTTTCTATGGGCCTGTGTCCACATCACGTGACTCTCATGGTTGCTATGGTGGTTGCCAGCCCTCTCTGCTCATGACATGGCTCCAAACCACATTGGGTAAGGGCGGCAACGGAGCTGCCGTCAATTGTGTTGTTTTTGTCGTAAACTAGGGTCCGCTGGTTAGGAAATAGACAGATATTCCAAGGTTTCCTTCAAAAGGCACCTTAGAATATGTTTCTATTTTCCTTAGTTCAGAATTGTAATTGATAAGTAGCTTTTTTTAATGAACTTGTTTTTTTTTAATCGCTGTCTGGTGGCTTGTTACGCCACTCTGAGAGATGCGCATTGACAGATTTCATAGTGACACAGCCTATAACCTATTCTTGAAAGCAAAACACCAAGCTCATTGATTTAAAGAGGCAGGGTTATTTGAGACAATTAATTAAATATGTGTGAGAAGTCATTCCTCCTCTTGAGTGTGCTTCCTATTTATGTCTAGTGTACACCCCTACTGTCCACAAGCACCCCCCCTCCCTATATGGATATGGAGAATTGTTGCCACGTCCCAGTGGTGGTGGTGTCATATATATGAAAGAGGGCATTCAAATATACTCCAATGATCAATCAGGAGGCCGAAGCCCTAAAGGAAGTGAGGCAATAGTTGACTGAGTCGATGACATTTACAAGTAAGCTATAGACCTGGAGTTTAATTTACATCAAAGGTGGTCTCAAAGGACGTATATCATTGTCAACTTGGGGGCTCCAGCCCCACAAGAAAAGACTCAGCAAGTGCTCTATCTCGTTGCACCTCACCCAGTGGCTCGCTTGCAAGATCTCGGCCTGAAGTTCTTCCCAGACCTACACCCTAGCCATCCAAAACGCATATCTGAGAATCAGGCCTCACTTTAATAATTACTTAAAGTTATGAGAGAAATGCATATGAACTTTTTGTTATCTCTTAAGCGGCGGGGTGCTGGCTCCTTTTGACCTTTTGACCCCAGACTTAAAAAACGTGTCCACAGGCCAACTGTGTCTACACACCTTAAGCCACAAATGTACACCTCCATCCCACAAAAAAAGGGGACTAGAAACTAACCTCTGTCTTATGTACAATTACTCTACTGTTGGAGGTCACACCCCTTTTCCTAACTTTTCGAGATAGCTAGAGATGTCAAAATGTATTTGCACATTTCCCGGGGTCCAGAGAACGACCTATGTGAGATTTGGAGTTCTAGCCCTTAGAGACTGTCCCAAATGGACTGTTATTTGGACAAAGCCTCTCAGAAGTGCTGCCTGCAAGACCTAGGTCCCTATTTTAACAGTCTGAAACGCAAGTGAGAAGCGCCAAACGCAAGTAGTGTGTTTGGCGTGCAATAAACCAATGAGAGTGCCATCTCCCATCCCCTTTAAGATCCATGAGCGCATTTGAATCTGATGAGTTGATATTTTGACAGCGCGTTTGCATTCTCCGATGAGACAGATGCAAGACAACATGAATTTTAAACTTCAAATGGCCCAGTTTATGGCCAAATAATATGGCCTAATTCACACATGGAATAGCGTTTTCTCCCACAACTTCAGAAAAAAAGTCCTCAAATAAATTTCGGCAAAGAAAACTTTGACACACACATATGATATGCGGTAACTGTGGTTCTATTTAAAGATAAACGCAATACATTAAGAAACGATATTTCTTACCAGTATTGTAAGCATTATCGTTATCGACTTGTGTTCCTAATATGCATGCGTCCCCCCGTTAATATACATTGCCATGGACTGTGTTATGCGTTACGTGTTTAGTTTGCGTGTGTTTAAACAGATGGAGGCACACACGCGCGTCCGCATTCATTCATTCTTTTTAACACTTACTTGTGGTAAAACAAAGTTTTCTCACGATCAAATACTCATCAATCCTAAAAGTTATGGGCTTGTATACGATGTCTGTCTTAAGATAATATGTGTTTGCTGTAAGGTGCTTGCAGATGCATTGATTTTAAAGTACAACTTATTACCGCTGTATCAGCTGTTCTTTCCCAAATAATTTACCAAGAATGTGTGGCTAGGTAGATGAGAGAAGCAAAGTGTAGGCCTATGCGTCAGGGGCAAAAGCAACATTATGCATGCGCCCTTAAAATAGCATCTGAACAACGCGCCACTGACTTTAAACCAGGTATTTCCTGGTTTGTGGCAGAATTGTTTTCTGAAACTGGAAAAATAATCTTGCCTACCGCTATTCTGCTCTGAGCCGTCCCTTCAGAATGTGCTGTTTCTGGTCTCTGTAGCTTTAATGCAAATGAATAATGCCCATTGACCAACGAGCTGTCAGACTGAATCACAGCATCACGTTTGCGGACACCAGGAGCTCTATATTATACAATAATAACCTTATAGATGGGTATTTATGTAATATTAAATCTAATACCACGGCCAAAAGCTATGTGCGCCTCGGATGATATTATGGCACTTTCTGGCACTTTCACAACAAGTAAAGACACTTAATGGGGATATCTCGGCCATGGTTGAGAAGAATTGGGGGAAAGGAACTTTGGCCTTGACTCTCTGAAGTCCATGAAATGTGACATGGAGGGGAAAGGGATTGTACTCCGGGAGCTGAGCTGCCGGACTCCCGCCGGCACTGCCGGAGCTGCATCCCCTCCCCTCCCCCCTCCCCTCCCCTCCCTGGACGGCCTCGACGGCGGCCGGACTGCTGCCGAAGCTTCGGCGGCAGTCCGGCAGCTCCGGCGGTGTACTCCAGGAGCTGAACTGCCGCCGAAGCCTTCCGGCTGCTCTGGCAGTTGTCCTCTGGGAGCTGAAAAGTCTGGCGGGGGTAGCTCGGCGGCAGTCCGACAGCTCCGGCGGGGGAAGTTTGGTGGCCGTCCGGCAGAGAAAGGGATTGTAGCCTACTCTGCCGCCGAGTACCACCCCCGCCGGAGCTGCTCGTCCGCTGGTCCAAAAAATCGCATCTATGCTCTGATTGGAGGGGAGTGGGGAAGTGGGAGGTAATATTCAGGAGGGGGCGCCGAAACTGACTCGCTTGTTTGGTAACTGTAGGCGGGGTACTTTCAGAAATGCATCTCTCACTCAAAAAATCATGTAGGCCTACAGACCTTTTTCAAAGTTTGTATGCGTGTGGGAGCACCAAAGACCCAAATCAACACCCCAAATCCCAGGAAAAGTGTTGATTTCATGATACGTCCCCTTTAATTTATTAAATATTAAAATATACATTACATATTTATAAATATACAATTATTTAGTTATAATATTAAAAGTAGACATTTATTCAATTATCGTTATAACAGGATCTGTATCTGACCATTGACCGTCCTCTCGGAAATTCTATGAATGAAATTCCTATTGGCGGTATGGCACTACATCCCCATTCGGCTGTTAAGTCATGACGTAACACCCATTCAAAATAAAACTTCTGGGTCCAACCGTTCCGTCGAACTTCAAAACAAACAACAATGGCTTAACCGGTGAACATTTTTACGATAACTTCTTTCTTCAGTGAGACACCTGAAAGAGTAAAGAAAGGGTTGAATTCGAATCCCTCCAACAGGGTGGTCAGTGTAACTATCCTAAAATATCATATTTTCCACCCAGAATAAAAAGTATGTCCGCCATTTTCTCAGAAAAATATCCTAAAAACCATCCCATAGGAAAGATGCTCACAGCGTCTATTAGAGCCGTAGTCGGGTTGATACAGGCGTGAATGGGCTGCTGGAGCACCCGCTCTGAACGTCAATGATTACCTCATCTGGGTCTCCCCAATGACCCCCTCTCTCATGAACCATCCCCCCCGCCCCGATCACGTACACTCAGCCCAGGGGGTCTGCGGTCTGTCAGGTGTTTACCGCCTCAGCCCCCCGCCCCACCGCTCTGACGGCTCTCAGAGTGTTTAATGATTACCATCTCTCAGCGCGTTCGGCTGTACCCCGCTAATGCCCCCCCCCCACCTCCCTCCCGGCCTATCAGGACTGCCTGTTCTCACGAACATGAAGGTTTGGCGGGAGAGTTATGAAGTGGAAGTGTAAACAGATTATGGGGGGAGGGGGGGAGGGGGGGAGGGTCAGAGGTCATCCCTGGCGTGTGTTGGCTGACGTCTCCCCTCATCTGGACGAGTTGGCTTTTGGTTTTCACACCTCCAGTGTCATCCACTCATGTGTTCATGTTGTCATCTCTACTCCTGTATTCTGTGTCTGATAGTCTAACGTGTCTCTGAGTGTTCACAAAACGCAGCAGAAATCAAATGAACAGGAATTAAACTGCACAGTCGTGCCAAAAAGAGGCGTGTGAAACGGGAAGGTTGTCTTCCTCCATTGCTCCGTCCCAGACGTGATACCGTGAGAGAGAGAGGGGATAAAGCGTCCCTCCCTATCTCAGGGTGAACTTCCTGCAGTGGTCAGGATCAAAGCTGGGTGCTATGATGGCACTTCCTGTCTGACACAGAGACACTTTAGGAAGACAGAGGAGACTTGCTCCCTGTATAAAAGTTCAAGTGTCTATCTCTGTCTCTGTTATACAGAGGAGACTAGCTCTCTGTACAACAGACCTAGTGTCTGTCTCTCTCTCTGTTATACACAGGAGACTAGCTCCCTGCATAACAGACCTAGTGTCTGTCTCTCTCTCTGTTATACACAGGAGACTAGCTTCCTTTATAACAAATCTAGTGTCTGTCTCTCTCTGTTATACACAGGAGACTAGCTCCCTGTATAACATACCTAGTGTCTGTCTCTCTCTCTGTTATACATAGGAAACTAGCTCCCTGTATAACAGATCTAGTGTCTGTTTCTCGCTTACCTCCATTCATCTTCCTTCTGTCATCTCTCTCGTTCTTTTCCATTCTTTTGCCCCTTCCTGTCTTTTTAAATCCTCTCTCTCCCTTTCTCTCTTTGCCACTGGCTGTATTTCAAATGTTTCTGCATCGTTCCTTCCCTCTGTGTTCTGATGTTCCTTTACTCTCCCTCCCTGTGACTCTTTATTTCCTCCATTCTCTGTCTTCCAATGCAACCATCTCTCTCTCTGCTCTTTCTCTCCCTCTCTCCCGCTTTCTTTTATCCCTCATTCTTTTTCAAGTAGTCAAAAAGCAAGAAAGATATTAATCTAAAAACATGTCCGCACCTACAATACGATTTCTGACTGCTGTGAAACCTCTTGAAATGAAACCCAATTAATTGTTTTGTTTTTTCGCTAACATACATCAGAAAGCAGACATCCTATCGTCTACGTGACCGAAGACGAAGCGTTTAATTTGTCCCGCAGTAATTGGCCCTGATTGGAGCCGGTGTGACTGTGGGGGTCCTGAGCGGTCCGCGCAGTCGTCCTCTGAGGCGCCTGCATTAAGGGATGCAGCGGCACGCTCGCTGTAATGACATCGTGTCGTAGAGCCGCTCCATCGATCCGTTTAGACGGCGACGAGATGGACGCTCCTGGTTCAGTTTAACGGTCGCTTCGTGTGTGACTGAACATTTTATAAAATAAATACATAGGACATTCTTGCACCTATTCACAGACAGACACCTATTTGTGTCTGTCTGTGCGTGTGGTTGTGTCCGTCTGTCTGTGTGGTTGTGTCTGTCTGTCGGTCTGTGTGGCAATGTTTGTGCGTACGTGCATAAGTGCACGTGCATGTTGGTGTTTGATTAAACGTGCATTTTATTTGTTTATATACGTGTGTGTGTGTGTGTGTGTGCGCGTGTGTGTGTATGTGCATGTGCACGTTTGTGTGTGTCTGTGGGTGTGCGTGTGTGTATGTGTGTGCGCCTCTTTGTGTGCGTTGTGAATGAAGGTGTCAGCCGTGGCCTCGGCCCGTTGTCGGTCCCTCTCCCGGGACAAAGACCCCCCGTCCCCCGACATCCTCCCCGGCCCCCGGCGTCACCCCGCCCCATGAAGGGTCAGAAAGAGGCCGTTGTCCCGCGGAGAGACGGCCGCTCGTTAGGGACGGGCTCCGTCCTGATTGGCCGGTGTGTTCCTGTCCCCTGCTGAGGGACAGAAGAACAGTTTTTATTTATTTAACCAGACGCTTCCTGGATGAGGCCATCAGGAGCCTTGGTACCACTTTAGATATTAACGTGTATTAACGAAATCAATATGGCCTAAAAATACTCCCTTGATGTAATTTACATCTGCATATATTTAATTTAAATTCATCAGGTGATAAGCTGGATGGAAAATGTGTGAATGTAACAAACCATCACTGAAAAAACAGGTAACCTTATTCTCTAAACAATTAAGTTGTGTTACTAGTTCAATTCTATTGTCCTGTATTCCATTCC
>OLKM01001563.1:95088-105088 GCA_900291075.1 Melanogrammus aeglefinus
TGTGTGAGCGTATGTGTGTGTGTGTGAGTGTCTGAGTGTGAGTGTGAGTTTGTGTGAGTGTGTGTGTGTGTGTGTGTGAGTGTGTGAGTGAGTGTGTGTGTGATTGTGTGTTTGTGTGAGGGTGAGTGTGTGTGTGTGTGTGTGTGCATGTGTGTGTGTGAGTGTGTGTGTGAGTGTGTGAGTCTGTGTGTGTGTGAGTGTCTGAGTGTGAGTGTGTGTGTGCGAGTGTGTGTGTGTGAGTGTGTGTGTGAGTGTGTGAGTCTGTGTGTGTGTGAGTGTGTTAGGGTGAGTGTGTGTGTGCATGTGTGTGTCTGTGTATGTGAGTGTGTGATTGTGTGTGTGTGAGAGTGCGTCCTCTGCGGTCTGGAATGTAGGTCTCTCTGGTCGGCTCGCCTCCACCACGGGAGGAAGAGTAGGAGGAGGAAGAGGAGGAGGAAGAGGAGGAAGGGAGGAAGAGGCATTGTACGACCTCCTAGAAAACCCTGGTAGTACTTCAAGAGGACGGGCTGAAAGAGAGAGAGAGAGAGACAGAGAGAGAGAGAGAGAGAGAGAGAGAGAGAGAGAGAGAGAGAGAGAGAGAGAGAGAGAGTGAGTGGTGAGAGAGAGTGAGGGATTGTAGAGAGAGAGAGAGAGAGAGAGAGAGAGAGAGAGAGAGAGAAGAGAGAGAGAGAGAGAGAGAGAGAGAGAGAGAGAGAGAGAGAGAGAGAGAGAGAGAGAGGGGGTGAGTGGGTGAGTGAGAGTGAGGGGATTGTTTGGAGAGTGTGAGTGAGTGAGGGTATGGGTGGGGTAGAGTGGGTTGGGGGGGGAGGGGGTTAGTGTCGAACAATGTGGGCGCAGCACATTGGAGATCTGCCGTGTGTGTGTGTGTTTGTGTGTGTTTGTGCATGTGAATGTGTCCATGCAAGTGTTTGTGTGTGTGCATGTCTCTGCTAACATGTGTACCTATGCTGTTGTGTTTGTGTGTGTGTTTGCCAATGTGTCTGTCTTTGTTAGTGTGTGTGTGTGTGTGTGTGTGTGTGTGTGTGTGTGTGTGTGTGTGTGTGTGTGTGTGTGTGTGTGTGTGTGTGTGTGTGTGTGTGTGTGTGTGTGTGTGTCTCTCTGCTTGTTTGTCTCTGCTGGTGCGTCTCTGTGTGTGTGCCTGCCAGTGTGTGTGTGTGTGTGTGTGTGTGTGTGTGTGTGTGTGTGTGTGTGTGTGTGTGTGTGTGTGTGTGTGTGTGTGTGTGTGTGTGTGTGTGTGTGTGTGTGTGTGTGTGTGTAGGTGTGTGTGTAGGTGTGTGTGTAGGTGTGTGTGTGTGAGAGACTCTCCTAGTGTGTGTGTGTGTGTGTGTGTGTGTGTGTGTGTGTGTGTGTGTGTGTGTGTGTGTGTGTGTGTGTGTGTGTGTGTGTGTGTGTGTGTGTGTGAGTGTGTGTGGGTTTGTCTCTGCTAGTCTGTCTCTGCCAGTTTGTGTGTGTCTGCTAGTGTCTCTGCTAGTGTGTGTCTGCTAGTGTGTGTCTGCTAGTGTCTCTCTGCCAGTGTGTGTGTGTGTGTGTGTGTGTGTGTGTGTGTGTGTGTGTGTGTGTGTGTGTGTGTGTGTGTGTGTGTGTGTGTGTGTCTATCTGCCAGTGTGTGTGTGCCTGGTGGGTGTATTGGTATCAAGTGCTCCCTAAGCCCGTCCTGGTGTGGAGTCCATTACGGCTCCAGGCTTTGTCCTGGAGCTCCTTTCTGCTCTGGTAAACCACCGTGTGAATGGAGGACACACCGCAGCCCCGCCGGGGCAGCGAATGGCCAGCACTCTGCTTGTGTACATACAGTACATTGTTATCAAAATGGAGGCAGGTGAATGGCTTGTCCCGCCCCCCTCCCCCCCCTTGGGAAGCAAGGGTTTGATTGACGTCTCAAACGCCCCAATAGTCTCCCCTTTGGCAGATGAGTGACGCCAAGTTAGCCTGAGTTGATTTTGATTGTGTTTATGCGACTTGTTTGGCATTTTCTGAGAGCTGCGCCTTGATTGGAGGGGGAGGGGGGGAGAAGGGGAGGGATAAGGAGGAGGAGGAGGAGGGGGGGGAGGAGGAAGAGGAGGAGGAGGAGGAGGAGGGCAGGAGGAAGAGGGGGAGGAAGAGGGGAGGAGGAAGAGGGGGAGAAGGGGAATGATAAGGAGGAGGAGGAAGGAGGAGGAAGGGGAGGGAGGAGGAGAGAGGAGGAGGAAGAGGGGGAGAAGGGGAGTGATAAGGAGGAGGAGGAGGGGGGAGGAGGAAGGAGGAGGAGGAGGGGGGAGGAGGAGGAGGGGAGGAGGAAGAGGGGAGGAGGAAGAGGAGGAGGAGGAGGAGGAGGGGGAGGAGGAGGCGAATGGAAATTCTAAGAGTTGTAGCTCTGGTTGTAGATATCTGCGCTCCAATGTAAACAGGGGGTCTGCTAAGACCCCCATTCAGTGGGCAGAGGAGAGATAGAGGGGTGTTGTTGTCCTCTAGATCGGCGCTGCTACGAGCAGGATGGGGGGGGTCAGGTCTCATAAGAGGTTCATAAAACGTGAACCCCAAAGCCAAGTGGATTTGGGCCTTCCATGTGGTTTGGGTGGAGGGGGTGCAGGGGGGGAGGGTGGTGTCACCCTGAGCTCAGGGAAACAGCAGTTGGACGGAGTTCCTTCCTCACGACCCAAAGCTGAATTGTTGCTAAATCAAATGAATGATAAATAGTTTGATCATATATCATTAGTTTGTCTTCTAACCTTTAGCCAACAACGGTTTGGCAGTACAACCAGTGAGAAGTATGTTGGGAGTTGAGGGGAGCATTGACTAGCTTTTGGTTTTACGTTTTCATCTTAATACATTGTATGTTGTACTGCGCTGTACAGCAAATTCAGTACTTTTGTCTCAATATCTAGAAACTCATCAAAGAGTGCATACTTGAAATAAACATTTCACACAATCCATATTGCTGCGTTTTAAAATGTGGTATTTGTACCATACTTCTTTAATACTTCTGGCTCCTGTCCTTCTTTCCCTATAGATCCATAGATCTTGCTGTCTAAACAGGTGGACATCCCATAATCTCTAAGGAAATGGCCTTCCAGTATGAGTTCCCCCAGAGGTCCTGTAATACATTTACCTTCTCCGGCCGAGCCCAAAAACGAGGAGGAGGAACGATAAAGAGAATCCTATAACTTCAAATCGTTCACATGTTTTTTTCCTCTCTGCTTCGACTGATCTGCCACATAAGTCCTCCGCTGTTTTCCTTTGTGTCGTCGCGTGCGTCAAACCCGCCAAGCGGGAGGAAGCCAGTGCCTGGGGATCTGCCATTTTACCGCCGGCGGCCATTTCCTCTGTTTCATTTGTTTCCAGACGTTGGTGACTGGAGCCCGGGGGGGGGGGGGGGGGGGTTGGGCGGAGGGGGGGTAAGACTTTCACTCGGGCTCGGTGGTGATGATGATGCCGGCTGGAATGTTCCATGGTTTCCACGGTGACCGGTGGAATGTTCTGCCAGCTGCTGGAATATTCCATGGGTTCCATCTGGGTTGCCAGGGGTTCCGTGTACACACGGTGGCCCGCTGCCTGGAGAGGGTTTGGGCACGAGGAAGATGTCCTGGGTTGGGGCGAACCCAGGTCAGAAGGTGTTGGTCCAGAGACAGTTTTCCTCAGGCCTCTTCAGGAACGTTCTCATCACATTCTCTCTCTCCGACCCGCCCACGGCCAGGCACAGAGGAGAGATAACACATGAAGTAACTAATGGCGACTCTATATAAAACGGTTACTTGACATGTTGTGTACATTAACGATTACTTTGGATGCCGTTTCTACGTAATTTTTATTAAAGATACCGATTCAAATCCTTCCGAACCCGATTTGCATCTGCTTCTCCGGGCATCCTTAGGACCCCACCAACATCTGCTGGTGATTCCCACGTCCCAGTTGATGTTCCTGGTGGAAACTGCGATCGAACAGCGAAGGAACCTCAATGGGTTTTGAGGAGTTATATCGATTGTGTGACCTGATGGGTCATTGCCTGGGTTTTACTGTGGTTAAAGTGGTTATACCCTGGTTACCGTGGTTACTGCGTGTTGTTACACCGTGGTTACCATGGTAACTGTGGGTACCGTAGTAAGTACAGTGGGGAGTTCTTTGGTTCTGTTGGTGTGACGTATTTCCTCCTCCTGATGGAGATCACAGCAGTAGGAACTTCAGGGAGTCCTTTGATTGGTTGGACCTCTGGGAGCATTCCCATTTTTACAGGTTCTCTGGGAGTGTGTAGGCGGACCAACTCCTGTCAATCAGGAAACTACTACCTGCACGTGTGGAAACGGTCGGTTCATAGGACGGAGACACTCTGTGCTGGTGTACGGCCGTGTGGAGACCAGAGAGCCATGCTTGGTTTGTACAAAACTTGGTTTCGGTATTGGCTCTGTTGTCATTCGCCTGCCTGATTGTTTCGTGGTACAGAACCCCTTAACTGTTGGTCCACGTCCACTGTCACGATACAATGACCTGCACATGCACGCAGCTCTGCACAAGCTTGACGGTCTGCACACGCACACAGGTACACTTCTCCTAATCGGGAGGTTCTTGAAGCAGAGCTGAGAGGGTTAGAGTAAGGTCAACCTTCTGTTCTGGATGATCTTTATGGGGAAGTTAGAAACCCTTATCTTATAAATTAATACCCATCGTTTTGAGGGTGGTATTTGAATGTTATGGGCAGGATGTGTGTGAGACAGGAACATCTAGTGGGTGGAGTAATGTGTCGGGGTCAGGATGGTGGATGGAGTAATATGTAGGGGTCAGGATGGTGGGTGGAGTAATGCAGAGGTGAGAGATTCATCTGGTGGGTGGAGTAATGTGTAGGGGTCAGGATGGTGGGTGGAGTAATGTGTTGAAGAGAGGTTTATCTAGTGGGTGGAGTAATGTGGAGGAGAGAGGTTCAGCTAGTGGGTGGAAGTAATGTGGAGGAGAGAGGTTCATCTAGTGGGTGGAGTAATGTGGAGGAGAGAGGTTCATCTAGTGGGTGGAGTAATGTGGAGGAGAGAGGTTCATCTAGTGGGTGGAGTAATGTGGAGGAGAGAGGTTCATCTAGTGGGTGGAGTAATGTGGAGGAGAGAGGTTCATCTAGTGGGTGGAGTAATGTGGAGGAGAGAGGTTCATCTAGTGGGTGGGGTAAAGGTCCTGGGTTTCCCAGTCAGACCCTAACGAGTGAGGTACTGAACACCTGTCTGTCATGAGCCTCTGATTCACTCTTCATCACGAGGGACGTTAACAAACGCACCAGTTGATTACCTTGACTAGACTAAGCGGTCTTCACTCCATAGTGTGCAGACATGAAGAGACAAGGTCACTTCCTGTCTTCAGAGGTCAGAGGGCACCAGAGACACGGGCCGCTGCCATTACAACACCAACAGACTTTGGAGACTCAACACAGTTTGGGGCTGGGCCGGGAATCAAACACGCGACTTTAGGGTGGTGGTTTCCCCCCCGGGCCAGAGAGGGGTTCAGGGTTCAGGTCGGAGTCATTCCTGCTTCATGGAGATGCTTCTGGTTGGATTTGTTTCTATGAAGCTTTATTTCAGAGGAATCATTTGAAACTCTAGCAGGATCTTTTAATAGCTACAGAACCATCAATAGTTTGGATTACAAAGAGACGCATACAATAAACCATAAAACAATAACAACAACAAAGGCCACATCATTTCATGTTTCATTAAATATGTTCATTTATGATAAACAGAATATATTAGTATGCATTACACGAGACATCACACAACCATGGGCACAGACGCTACAAGACAATTTACAAGCCAAACACTAGCAGGTCAAATGGTTACAAATCATTGGTGCCGGTTTCTGTCTGCAAGTACTTCTCTCTAAAAGCTCTCTCATTGGTCCTCCTGGGTAGAGTGATATTTACTGTGTTTTATGGATCTCATGTGTGTAAATATATATATACAATTTCCATTAATATGCCTACAGTATTTAAAAAAAGACCCTTGTTAATAACTGAATGGAAATAGATCTATTAAACAACATCAACAACGACGACAGAAATACTATACAGCTATATCACACGTAGATTGAGAAGGATTTCCAGGTCTTTCCGTCCCAAGTCACATCTAGGGAATGGAATGCTCATTAGGAAGTCCGTATAAGGTCGACACCTTTCCGTCCTGCCCCACCCTTCGCATTGAGGGCGGGCTCTTGTGTGAGGAGTGGGAATGTCTTGGATTCGACGACTACTCAGTCCCATAGGGGTTGTGTACATTTTCAAACATCCAACATGTTTTACAATCCCAGCTAGCTCGAGACAGTGAGCATTAGCATGCCACTGGTATGCTGGCTGTGCGATGGGTCTACACTTTCTACATTCTTTATATTTATTCAAACATGTCTCAGGTGGCTTCCCGACTGTTTGTCGACTGAAAAGCGAACAAGGGTTTCCACAACGTACGGGCTTAGGTCACAGAGCGGCCATCTTGGTCCTGAGCACTAGCTTGCCCCTGTTGGGAACCGAGGTGGAACCAAGATGGCCGCTCGGTGTCTCTGGCCCATTCGACAACATTTTGCCCCATGCCCAAAATGTAATCTAGGAAAATCTCGTCTTGCAACGTGTGAGCGTATCTGATACGTTCAGAGGACAAATACTTGTGGTGTCTGATCAATAAGTGCCTGGTTGACTGCTCTATCGCCCCTCCGTCGACCCCATGCTGATGCTGCAACAGGGACGTCTAAAGGAACAAGTGGTTACCCTTCACGGCGTAGTTGCCACGGAGGATCTCTACGGCCGCTGCCTCTACGTTATGATCTCCAACAGGTAGCCCATAATAATAAGCAGCAGCTAAATGATGATCCGTGAGTTGGATGGCGTGGCATCAGGTGAGTTGAGGTATATAATCTCTGGTGGCCCCCTGCTGTGTGTCTTCTCCTGCTAACCTTCTCCCTCCTCCTACCCTCGTGGGACCACACTTAAAAACACTTTGTTATTACTGTAATACTTAAAAAACATGTTTAACCAGCGCCGGGGGGGTAGTCTTTAGATGTGGTTCACCATACCACCTCGTTACACATCTCTACTTATTTCTACCGCAAACACACACAGACACGAAAACAGTAGGAAAACAAAAAGCTTCCAGAACGCGGAGTGGCAGGCTTACAGTAGAGGCAGCAGAGCAAAGTGTTTCACGGAGAAGAGGAAAGGGCTCTGGGACATTCAGGTGCAAATCTCTGGAGGTCAGAAAAGAAGAAATTAAATATAACGTTGAACCTTACAGAGAACCAGATAAACAGACCGGACTGTGGATGAAGTCATGAATGTCATGAAACTATTCCTGTTGTTGCTCTGACCGGATGCATCAGCATTCACCCGTTCACCATCTAGCCACCTCCCCCTGTTTCATAACATTGTTTTATCATCTCTCTAGTTGGTGGGTTCCCTTTCTCCCCCTCCTCCTCTTTCTCCTCCTCCTCCACCACTACCTCCTCCGCCTCATGCACTGCCCAGAAACATCCCTCCTCCTCCCCCACCAACCCATCCTCTCCCCCACCCTTCCCCCCTCTCTCCCATAATTTCTCCCCCTCCTCTCTCTCCTCCTCCCTCTCCATCCCATCCTCCTGTGTCTCTCTCTCTCTCCCATCAGTCCCCCTCCCCCTCCTCCCCCCTCTCTCTGTCCCCCATCAGTCCTCCCCCCTCCTCTCTCCCCCCATCAGTCCTCCCCGTCCCCTCTCTCTCTCCCATCAGTCCCCTCCCCCCCTCCTCTCCCTCCCCATCAGTCTTCCCCCTCCTCTCTCTCCCCCATCCGTCCTCCCCCTCCCCTCCTCTCTCTCACTCCCCCCATCAGTCCCCCACCTCCTCTCTCCCCCATCAGTCCTCTCCCCATTCTCTCCCCCTCCTCCCTCCTCTCTCCCCCATCAGTCCTCCCCCACCTCCCCCTCCCCTATTTCAGCATTTCCCTCTCTTGTCGCGCTGCTGGAACTTCCTGAGCCGCCGGCCCCAGAGGTCCTTCCAGGGGATGAGCAGGCTACTGCGGTCCGCCACCAGGCCCCCCGGCCCGGGCGCCCGCTCCTCCTCGTCGTCCGAGCCCAGCAGCAGGTACTTGCGGCCGGCTTTGATCTTGGGACAGCGGCAGGCCAGGTCCTTGGCCCGCACCCACAGCAGGGTGTCCCCGCGCCGCAGCCGCCGCTCGCCTTGCTTGTAGACGGAGATCAGGTTGACGGTGAACCGCCACCACTCGCCCGCCTTTTCCCCCTTCAGGACGTGGGCTTGGACCGCTGGGGGGGGGTGGGGGGGGAGGGGGGAGGAGAAAGGTTGGAGAGAGGGGGGAGAGAAGCTGGTGAGCAACTCTGCGGTCCCGATGACATGATTGAATTTGCATTACCTGCTACTTGATCAAAACTAGAGTCGAAACAGATGATCAATTGTGATGCATCACCACATCAGAGCAGACATGGATAATATTCAAACCATATTCCCTTCTCTGCACAGTCTTTTGCTAGCATTGATTCCTGGAAGTTTCTTTGTTTTTGCATTTCAAACTCAGTCGTTATATCTTAGATAAAACGTTAAAGGGTAGTGCACTATAATTATTCATCAACTCATGTTTCAGTTCATGCCCCGTTTGTCTTGTTGTCACCTAAGGAGAGTGAAGTAGCACGGAGTGAGCTAAAACCAGAGTTAGCTCACGGGGAGTCAGCTAGCGTAATATTCAATTGACATGTTCTTTGTTCATGTTCGAGTTAGCACATGTGTAACAACCAATAAACAATAGTCTTGTTGTTCAGTGACAGGGTGAAAAAGAGCAAACCGGCTTCACCCTCTCACCAGCCGTATTGCGATGGTAAAACCAGAGACCCAGATGACCCCTGACCTTTACTTGATGGCGTGCGCCCTTTCCTGTCAGAGCAGCAGTTTCCATGGGGACTTCACAAACAAGACAATTGGCATCCCGATTTTAACAAAGAAAGAAGCATCTCCCCTTGTAGACCAATCAGAGTTTGCCTTCTGTGGCCGTGACCGTCGCCGTAAAAACAACCTGGGAGGAGTTCACGGGGGTGTCACCGGGCTGCCCTTTGGGGGGGGGGGGGGGGGGGTTACTAAAGGAACAGTGTTTGGGAGTTCGGGGGGCCTGTCCCTTCAAACAGATGACAACCTGATTGAGACCGTCTGGAACGCATCACGATCTGGAATTTGGGTCAAAACGAAAAAGCGTTGGTCTGCATGCCAAGAGCCACAGAGGAGCCAGTGCATGAGGCTGAGCATGTGAAACCCTAGACCCCTCCCCAACGTGACATTACCTCCATGAGTCATAACTTAACCGACACTCTCGCTGTCAGACGGGAACGTCGACACAGCGTGTATCCACGAACTCTGGAGCCTTTAGAGCAACACTAACTCACTCCATCACACGTTTATTATTTATTAGCAGACCCAGAGAGGATGGGGATCTGTAGCAGGAGCGACCCTGCGTGGATTCCTCTGTCCCCCGGACAGCCTTTCCCTCATCACCTCCATTGTTGCATCAGGGAGCAGAAACTGCTCTGGGGGCGAGGTACTAATCTGTCCTCGAAGTGGAGTGCTCCGGCTCGGAATGTGCTATTAACACCGACTCTTGTGTGTGAGTGTGTGTGTGTGTGTGTGTGTGTGTGTGGGTGTGTGTGCGTGTGTGTGCGTGTGTGCGCATGTGTCTTTGTGTGAGTGTGCGTGTGTGTCTGTGAAGAGAAAAAGAGTAGAGGGGGTAGGTGTTAATCCTGAATAGTTACCACTCACGATTGTGTGAATTGACTCAATCTTGGGAAAGTAATGGATGAGGCGGTGTGAGAAACACTTGAGGTCATGCGCTGTGTGCACAATAGCACATGTATGTGGCATGTGGCCGGTCGAGGGGCCCCTACTACCGGCCCTCAAGGGCCCGTCTCAGGAACAACAAGACAACAACCGCAAGCTCCTCTAGCGCTAAGTCCAGCCAACCGCCACGGGCTAACCACCACAGGCTAACCGCCACGGGCTAACCAGCACAGGCTAACCACCACAGGCTAACCACCACAGGCT
>OLKM01001563.1:110088-122309 GCA_900291075.1 Melanogrammus aeglefinus
ACAGGAATCAGAACAGGCTGCTGGCGGCCGACCGCGCAGCACCGTGCAGTTCCTCGGTCAACCACATAGGGCGCTGTGCTGCGGGGAGGGGAGCTGAACCCCCCAAAAAACTGGGCCATGGTGTGATGGTCATTACTGGGTCCAAGCTCTCTGTCTACTTCCTGTTGGAGCTCTGTATGCGTGTGTGTGTGTGTGTGTGTGTGTGTGTGTGTGTGTGTGTGTGTGTGTGTGTGTGTGTGTGTGTGTGTGTGTGTGTGTGTGTGTGTGTGTGTGTGTGTGTGTGTGTGTGTGTGTGTGTGTGTGTGTGTGTGACATAACAAGCATATGAGGCCTTCTTATATCAAGGGGGTGGATTTTCTTTGTCTTTATAAACCTCATAACCAGATCAAACAGGCAGATTTTCCATAGTCTAATAGGAGTCCTCACGAGGCTGTAAATGGTGACCCTCGCCCCACAGACGGCTCTGATTAGAGAACAAGCCGGCTCTAACGAGGCGTGTAATGCTGTTAGGAGCGACCCCGGGGGGTCTGTGTCTGGGTGGCAGTGAGGGGGGAGAGGGGATGGTTGACAGGCCAGAGCGTCGGGGAAGGGGTCTATGGAACAGGACTCAGACCTGGAGTCTCACGTTAGCTCTAACCTGCAAAGACTACAAATGTAGTTTTCTTGTGAAATGTCTTGAGTTGGGTTTAGTTTAGTAAATAGTTTGGCTTGAGTTTGGTATGGGGTTTGTTTAGTTTTAGTTTAGACCAGTTAGGTTGACTTTAATAAAGTTTAGTCAACATTAATTCAAATCATTATAGCTCAGCTTAGTTTATCTGTTCTTCTAGTTAAGCCTAGTTCAGTTAACTTATATTTAAGCTCTATAGAACAGACTCCAAGCAGCAGGTCTGGAAGGAGCGCCAGTGGTGAGGAAACATGTGCTCACCTGAAGGCTCGTCTGGACTGCTGTAGGATACCGTTGGAGAGGCTACGGGGATCTCTGAGGGGAGGAGACAAACAAGAAGATAGTCACTTACGATGAGGTAAGAGACTCGAGAGGTAAACCCCTAATCTGCAGAAACAAAGTTCACAAAGCTTGCTTTAATCAATGCACTTATTAATAAATGTGATTGATCATTTTAAAGCAATCGATCAATACAAATAAAATATACAATGAAATGAATGTAAAATGTAAAAGTAAAATGTCAATGAAATTAAAATATGAGATTAAGGGACAATCCAGACTATCTCTGTTGTATACGGGGAATGGGTTAACCTAGTGATGGTTAGTGCTTGGCCCTTGGTTCTATGAACATCCTTAGTGCACCGACAGAGATATATTGTTATTTCTCTTTCTTCTGACGGATGTACTTATTGTAAGTGGCTCTGGATGAAAGCCTCTGCTAAACGCCCTGAATGTTAATCTATATGGACAAAATCAGAGTGGATGAAACAAAAAGGAAAAACCCCAATCCTAGCCCATAAACACGCCCTGGCCTGTTCTCTGGCTCGTCTCCTCAGCGGTCCTCGTTGAACCCAGCGCTGTGTGGTGTTCTCCGAGTTCAGACGTTCTGGTATCAATCAGGACTGCAGCGTGCGATGCAGGCGGAGGTTCTCTTCGCCCCTCTGAGGCCCGGGAGCGTGCGAGTGGTGTGCATCAGCCCCGCCGCTGGCCTCGTTAACGCGGTTCAATACGGTTAACAACGTGCCGTTAAATACTCACACACATTATCGGGAACAAAGAGAAGAGGAAGAGAGAACGCGAGAGAAAAAACTGAGGCTCGACTTGAACTTAAGAACCGCCAGTTTCCCTCCAACTTTTACACAAGCTGAGCTTCTCTCTCCGGGTGGAGTGAAAGAACCCTGGTTTCACCCGGTTCCACCTGGTACTAACGGGTCAATCAGGTTCCACCAGGTTCCCAGGTTTACGCTGGGCTCCTAGGTGATGGAGGCCTATCTCCGTCGCCTCCTGGACCCCCTCAGACCTCCCCTCTATCAGCCTCCTTTACCCTGATTAATGACAACACTCTACTGGACAGTGGTAAACACCGCCTCTGTTGTCCAGACTTCACTGTCTGCTCTCTTATCTAGGCCGGCCAGCTTGCTGTTTGATGCTGATAGCTTTAGCGACCGTTAGCTAGCAAGCTAACCCCTCTTGCGTGGTTTGGAGCTGTGATTGAGGAGCTGGAGAACCTGCAGGCCGCTGATACAGCCAATAAACACATCAGCTAGCGTTGCTTTGTTTTTATTGGTCGACAGACCCTTAACGGTGGTGACCGTGAATGGGGTCTTGTGATAGGCCGCGCTGCTGTGCTGTGTTTATCTTAGCCAGAGTTAACAGCACACAACAACCGTCCAGAATAAATCGACCAGATGTGAAGGAAAACACAGGAAATGAGTTCGGCCAATAAAATAACTCACAAAACCGATCCCGTTTCTTAGGTTTTCCAAACCAAACGACACACAGCACTGTTATACATCATTGTTTTATTCTCTCCCTCTGATCTAAAATAAGCCTAAAAAAACAAAATGGAGAATGGTGTCTGGGCAGAGGTTCTCGAGCTGCCGATACGGACGGAGACGAGTTCACGTCCGTGGTTCTGTTAACCTACCCCTGCAGTAGCGTCAAGGTGTGTGTGTGTGTGTGGGGGGGATGGGATGGTGAAGATATCTTAACAGTTAACAGACTGTATTTATACAGTGCTTTTTTAACCAGTGACCGCTCAAGCACTTGACAATATTGCCCAAAATTCACCCATTCATGCAGACATTCACACACCGACGCCGGAGTCAACCAAGCAAGGTGACAGCCAGCTCGTTAGGAGCTGGGTTGCTCAGGGTCACCTCAACACTCAGCTAGGAGGAGCCGGGGATCGAACTAGCAAACTTCTGGTGACCATCCAACCTGGCCGCCTTCCTGAACCACCTGCCTCCACGTCAGAGTCCACTCTGCACCCTGTGGCCATCGATGGCCGGTACAGAGCTTCAGTCGGGTCCCAAACCAGCCATACTGTTCTTAGTTCCCTCCCTTCTATGTCAAGCCCTTCAGGTTAGATTGAGTCTGAGAGACCCAGACTGTAGTCCCTTGATCCCTCCCCATGAGCTTGTCAGAGTGCCCGACGGCGTGGGACAGAGCGGGGCTTACTGATGCAGGGGGCGATGGGCGAGCGGCTCTGCTGGTAGCCCTTGGCGCAGCGGTTGCAGGTGATCCCCGTCACCCCGTCCTTGCATGGGCACTGACCCGTTGTCTGGTTACACGTCTTACCCGCAGCCCCCACCGGGTGGCAGTCACACGCTGGGGGGGGGACAAGAGACACCATCACTGTCATCACCGTCATCATTGTCATCACTATCGTTGTGTCGCTATTATCATGGACAGTTTCATTTAAGAGTCACCACCTTCAACATGTTTTTTCACAGCCTCATTAAACACACACACACAGACACCACACACACACACACACACACACACACACACACACACACACACACACACACACACACACACACACACACACACACACACACACACACACACACACACACACACACACACACACACACACACACACACACACACACACACACACACACACGGACATACACACACAGACACGCACAAACTCACTCACACTTTCTGGGGCAGAACAATGTAGGGGCAAGAGTTTCTCTTTCAGTGGAAGGTCAGCAGGTTTGATCCCCGATGACCTCAGTCTATCTCTTGATGCTCCCTGACTCCCACCTGCTCCTCAAGGACCTCTGGGGTCATCGTGTCGGTGACTCTCTGCTTCATCCCATGTTTGAGTGTGTTGCTGTGATCCCCGTCCCACTCCTTTTCTATCATTCAAAATGTAAGGCTTTAATGCCACTATGCAAATCAACGATGGCCCCATTGAATCCTGACCAGAGCTGTAAGAGGGATCCCCCACTCTGCGTTACGCCTCTGATCTCTTCCTCACTAAGGAAGGGGCTTTCCTCTGGCCCTCGGGGGCCGGAGTGAGGGGGAGTCATGACTATACGGCCTGTAAAGCCCTGTGAGACTGGGGGACTAGGTGATTAGGGGCTGAACTAATTAAGGTTGACTTGATTGGACTTGACTCTGGGAGTTTGTTTGGATAAAAGCGTTGAGGCTCAACAAACAGAAGAGACATGGTAGCACAGCTGCAACACAAATAGCAGCTCTGCAGAGCTCCGAGTGTGACGCCACACCGGGCTGCTGCCGGGGCAGGAGAAAATAAACAGGGATGGAGGCAGCGAGGAGGGGTGGAGGGAGGAAGAGGGGGGGGGGGCAGACCGTCACAGATGGGACCCGGGACCTGCTCCAGACCTCAGACTAATCACCCGGGTCCCTGGTTCTGGAGCTCTGGTTCTGGTTCTCTGGTTCTGGATCTCTGGTTCTGGTTCCCTGGTACAGGTTCTCTAGTTCTGGGTCTCTGGTTCTGGGTCTCTGGTTCTGGTTCTGGTCTCTGGTTCTGAGTCTCTGGTTCTGGATCACTGGTCTCTGGTTCTGGGTCTCTGGATCTGGGTCTATGGTTCTGGGTCTCTGGTTCTGGGTCTCCGGTTCTGGTGGTCTCGTTCTGAGTCTCTAGTTCTGGGTCTATGGTTCTTGTTCTGGCTCTCTGGTTCTGGGTCTGGTTCTGGGTCTCTGGTTCTGGATCCTTGATCTCTGGTTCTGGGTCTCTGGTTCTGGGTGTCTGGTTCTCTGATCTCTGGTTCTGGGTCTCTGGATCTCTGGTTCTGGATCTGTGGTCTCTGGTTCTGGGTCTCTAGTTCTGATCTCTGGTTCTTGGTCTCTGGTTCTGGGGGACCGTTGGTACTCAGAGCAGCAGAGGATCAGTGAGTGGAGCGCATAAGGCCTGTCTCATCATGGGTTCATGTGTTCATGTGTTCATGTGTTCATAGGTGTGCACCTAGGTGTGCTGCATGTGTGTTTGGGGTGGTTGTGTGTGTGTGTGTGTGTGTGTGTGTGTGTGTGTGTGTGTGTGTGTGTGTGTGTGTGTGTGTGTGTGTGTGTGTGTGTGTGTGTGTGTGTGTGTGTGTGTGTGTGTTTGAGTGTGCTCTATGTGTGTGTGTGAGTGTGTGTTCTCTATGTTTATGTATGTTTGTGAGCCTATGAGTGTTCTCTCTGAGTGTGTGAGTGCTCTCTCTATGTGTGTGTGTGTGTGTGTGTGTGTGTGTGTGTGTGTGTGTGTGTGTGTGTTCTCTCTGAGTGTGTGAGTGCTCTCTGTGTGTGTGTGTGTGTGTGTGTGTGTGTGTGTGTGTGTGTGTGTGTGTGTGTGTGTGTGTGTGTGTGTGTGTGTGTGTGTGTGTGTGTGTTCTCTCTGAGTGTGTGAGTGCTCTCTGTGTGTGTGTGTGTGTGTGTGTGTGTGTGTGTGTGTGTGTGTGTGTGTGTGTGTGTGTGTGTGTGTGTGTGTGTGTGTGTGTGTGTGTGTGTGTGTGTGTGTGTGTGTGTGTGTGTTCTCTCTGAGTGTGTGAGTGCTCTCGGTCTCCGGGTTCCTGGATTAATAACAAAGTGTTCTGTACGGCTCCGTAATGTTTCCCATTAACGGGCGGAGCCGCTTCAAAGAGAGCGTGAGTCAGCCGCTCGTTAACCAAGCCTCCTTCTCCGTCAGCCCCTCCTCTGCTGATGGAGGAGGAGGGTCCAGTACCTGCCTCCTGCCCCCAGGGCTCCCAGGCCCCCCAGTCCCTGTAAGCCCCCCTCTCCTCTCCCCTCTCTCCGCTGAGTGATCTCCAGGCCCAATGGAGGGGGGGTGGGGGGGGGGGGGGAGGAGGAGGGTGGGGTGGGCTCCGCCTGGGGTACAGATTAATGCAGCGCGCAAACGAGCGGACGAGAGAGCGAACAAATCACCAGGGTGTCAGCCGAGAGGTAAGTTGTCACCGTGACGACGCTCTAAGAGGGCTGTGTTTACACTGGGCTTGATGAGGGGCGACGTTGTTAATCCAGGGAATAAACCACTGGGCACCCCCCACCAGAGAGGGGGTGTTGGGGGCAAGGGTGGTGGTGGAGGCCATGGACCAATGGGGACACAGCAGAGGATGGAGACCACAGTATGGGATCCTGCACAACGTCACTCACTGAGGGTTGTGTTGGAATCAGGGGCCTGGAGCCGGATCAGGACACACTGCCAGCGATGGTAACACAAACACACTCACACACTCACTAAATGCTCACACACACACACACACACACATTAACTACATACTCGCACTTACTTACAAACACACAATACACAAACACACACAAACAAGCGAGCGTAGCATGTGGCGGCGCAGCATGTAGTTAGCATAGCGTGTGGCGGAGTGGCATGTAGCGAGCGTAGCATGTAGCGAGCGTGTGGTGGCGCGGCGGTACCTTTGCAGGCGCGGCGGTGCGAGATGGCCTTGGTCATGTCGCGGTAGTAGCCCTCCTTGCAGTAGTGGCAGTGGCGGCCCGCCGTGTTGTGGCGGCAGTTCAGGCAAACACCCCCACTGCGGCGACCGGACAGCTTGTAGAGCTCCATGTTGAACCGACAGCGTCGCGCGTGGAGGTTACAGTGACAGGCTGCGAGAGAGAGAGAGAGGGGAGGGAGAGAGAGGGAGAGAGAGAGAGAGAGAGAGAGAGAGAGAGAGAGAGAGAGAGAGAGAGAGAGAGAGAGAGAGAGAGAGAGAGAGAGAGAGAGAGAGAGAGAGAGAGAGAGAGAGAGAGAGAGAGAGAGAGAGAGAGAGAGAAGAGAGAGAGAGAGAGAGAGAGAGGGAGAAGGAGAGAGAGAGAGAGAGAGAGAGAGAGAGAGAGAGAAGAGAGAGAGAGAGAGAGAGAGAGAGAGAGAGAGAGAGAGAGAGAGAGAGAGAGAGGAGAGAAGAGAGAGAGAGAGAGAGAGAGAGAGAGAGAGAGAGAGAGAGAGAGAGAGAGAGAGAGAGAGAGAGAGAGAGAGAGAGAGAGAGAGAGAGAGAGAGAGAGGGTGGGCGTGCAGGAGCAGGCAGGAATAGCAGGCTGGAAGAGAATGAGATGAGAGAGAGAGAGAGAGAGAGAGAGAGAGAGAGAGAGAGAGAGAGAGAGAGAGGGAGAAGGGAAGGGAGAGAGAGGGGGGGAGACAGAGAGACAGACAGAGAGAGAGCGAGAGAGAGCGAGAGAGAGCGAGAGAGAGAGAGGAGAGAGAGAGAGAGAGAGAGAGAGAGAGAGAGAGAGAGAGAGAGAGAGAGGAGGGGGGGAGAAGGAGAGGGAGAGAGAGTGTGAGAGAGAGAGAGTGTGAGAGAGATAAAGAGAGCGATAAGGAGAGAGGGAGAGCACCATTACATTAGACTTTGAAATATTAATGTTCTAAGTAAATATACAACTTTATGGCCAAAAAAATCCAATCAATCCATGTGCTATATATATGTTAATGAATGCAATTATGGAGTAGATTAACAGCTTGAGCAGAGCCATCACCTGGTCCCTATTTAGAAATACAGCTGGCAGGATCTGCAGAAACACACACACACACACACACACACACACACACACACACACACACACACACACACACACACACACACACACACACACACACACACACACACACACACACACACACACACACACACACACACACACACACACACACACACACACTCACACACAGACGAACACACACACTCACACACACTGCCACCTGCTCATGAATTTGACCCGAGCTGTTTGTGATTCCTGTGATTAAAATTCTTTCTGTTGTATTTCTATCATAGATCAAGATTACACCTCACTTAAAAACCTATTCACAAACAACCATGTGATAAAACCCAGAACTAAACACGAATACAAACCATTAAAAAACTGTGAACACACTTAACTGGTACTATTAAGCAACATACAAATTTTGCTGCAAAAAACAAGTAACAAAATCAATAACACCGCAAACAAGTCTGATCTGTACAGTCTAGTGGCTCTGGTGTTGGACTCCAATCCAAATGTTATTGTTTCAAATCCCAATGTCCCAGAGCAAGATGCCCTAACCCCTACCTGCTCATTAATGGCCTCTCTCTGTATTCACTGTCTAACCCCTACCTGCTCCTTAATGACCTGTCTCTGTATTCACTGTCTAACCCTGACCTGCTCCTTAATGACCTGTCTCTATAGTCACTGTCTGACCCCTACCTGCTCCTTAATGACCTGTCTCTATAGTCACTGTCTGACCCCTACCTGCTCCTTAATGACCTGTCTCTGTAGTCACTGTCTGACCCCTACCTGCTCCTTAATGACCTGTCTCTGTAGTCACTGTCTAACCCCTACCTGCTCCTTAATGACCTGCCTCTGTATTCACTGTCTAACCCTGACCTGCTCCTCAATGACCTTTCTTTGTTCATAGTCTAACCCCTACCTGCTCTTTAATGACCCGTCTCTGTACTGTCTAACCCCTACCTTCTCCTTAATGACCTGTCTCTGTGTTGACTGTCTAACCCCTACCTGCCCCTTAAAGACCTGTCGCTGTACTGTCTAACCCATGGTCTCTCAACGGGGGCGGTACCACCCCCCGGGGGGGGGGTACAACCTAGGGGGCGCTGGGAACGTGATTATTTTTTTCATTTTTTTGGGGGGATTTTAAACTTTCATGGTTTTCAAATTTTTTTGGGTGAAAAAATAGGCTACCTGAAATAAATAGCCTATTTTCATTTATTGGTTTCTAACCCCTCTAACGTCTCAGCTACTTTTTACTGTCTATGCGCAGTGGAAAAGTGGTCATACAGCGCGGTTCGGTCCTGCACACGCTCCGGACTCCGGTTACATCAGCTATCGTCATGATCTCTATAGTAACGCTGATAAACATAACCCCAAGTTCGCGGGTTAACAGTTCAATAACCAACACAACACAATCAAACATGGCCGATGGCAAGAAAAAAAGAACAAATTTTGTTTCATAGCCCGTTTTCCTCCTTCCTCTTGCTGTTGTTCAGTTCCAGCTGCTCTGAGCGGAGTCTAACCCATGGGGCGGAGTCTAACCCATGGGGCGGAGTCTAACCCATGGGGCGGAGTCTAACCCATGGGGCGGAGTCTAACCCATGGGGCGGAGTCTAACCCATGGGGCGTAGTCTAACCCGGGCCATTCATTCATTCGTTCATGGGCAGGGCGGGAGTCGCGGGAGTAACGGGAGCCTCTCTCTCTCTCTCTCTCTCTCTCTCTCTCTCTCTCTCTCTCTCTCTCTCTCTCTCTCTCTCTCTCTCTCTCTCTCTCTCTCTCTCTCTCTCTCTCTCTCTCTCTCTCTCTCTCTCTCTCTCTCTCTCTCTCTCTCTCTCTCTCTCTCTCTCTCTCTCTCTCTCTCTCTCTCTCTCTCTCTCTCTCTCTCTCTCTCTCTCTCTCTCTCTCTCTCTCTCTCTCTCTCTCTCTCTCTCTCTCTCTCTCTCTCTCTCTCTCTCTCTCTGTCTCTCTGTGTCTCTCTGTGTCTGTGTCTCTCTCCTCTGTGTCTCTCTGTGTCTCTCTCTGTCTGTCTGTCTGTCTGCTCTGTTCATGTCTGTCGCTCTGTGTGTCTGTGTCTCTCTGTCGTCTGTGTCTCTCTGTGTCTCTCTCTCTCTCTTCTCTCTGTCTCTCTCTCTCTCTCTCTCTCTCTCTCTCTCTCTCTCTCTCTCTCTCTCTCTCTCTCTCTCTCTGTGTTTCTCTCTCTCTCCTGTGTCCCTCAGGAAGTTGTATTGGGTTTATTACAGTGATGGACAGTGCATGTCATGAATATTCATTAATATATATATACTGTATATTTTCTTCACCAAAACCGAAGCAGAGGGCATTCATTGCTATTAGTGACCACCACAAAATCAATGAAAAACGATGAAAAACAATGAAAAATGATGTTGATGAAAAACGTCCATCAACCAGAGGATCAGGGTAAGGTCAGGGGGGCGTTTGCTCAAATAAGGTTGAGAACCACTGGTCTAATCCCTACCTGCCCCTTAATGACCTGTCACTGTATTCACTGTCTAACCCCTACCTGCTCCTTAATGACCTGTTTCTGTGGTCACAGTCTAACCCCTACTTGCTCCTTAATGACCTGTCTCTGTGTTTAGTGTCTAACCCCTACCTGCTCCTTAATGACCTGTCTCTGTGTTTACTGTCTAACCCCTACCTGCTCCTTAATGACCCGTCTGTGTTTACTGTCTAACCCCTACCTGCTCCTTAATGACCCGTCTCTGTGTCAACTATCCACCCTGACTCATACATACATATACCCACTTTCACACACACATACCTGTACAATCAAAGACACACAAAAATGTTGTGCAGCTGTCATTGGCTTATCTTTTACGCCCCCCCCCCCACACACACACCTCCCTTTCCTCTTCACTCTATGACTCCACTTATCTTTACTGTTATCTCTACTAAAAGGTAATGTGTGTGTGTGTGTGTGTGTGTGTGTGTGTGTGTGTGTGTGTGTGTGTGTGTGTGTGTGTGTGTGTGTGTGTGTGTGTGTGTGTGTGTGTGTGTGTGTGTGTGTGTGTGTGTGTGTTTGTGTGTGCTTCAATGTATGTCCTGTAGGTGTGTGTGACTGTGTGTGTGTGTTTGTAAGTTGAAGTGACCAATAGGTCTTATCTCAGCCTCTCTCCTCCGGTCCTCCTGTTGAACTCTGGGTCATATCCCTGTCACCTGTCACTCACACTTCCCCCGCCCCTAATACCTCTCGGTCAGACCCACGGACGCCCTCTAACCCCTAAACCAGCCCCACACAGCAACCCATTGGTTCTGCCCCTGGGGGCGGGGTTGGCGTCCGGCACTCGCTCACATTGGTCTGGGGACTGGGTTTTATGTTTGGACTGGAGGGACTGGGAGGACTGGGGAGCTGGGAGGACTGGGGGACTGGGAGGACTTGGGGGACTGGAAGGACTGGGGGACTGGGGGGACCGGGGACTGGGGGGCTGGGAGGACAGGGAGGACTGGGAGGACTGGAGGGAATGGGAGGACTGGGGGACTAGGGGACTAGGGGACTGGGAGGACTGGGGCGCTGGGGGACTGGGGGACTAGGGGACTGGGAGGACTGGGGGACTGGGAGAACTGGAGGTGATGGGAGGACTGGAGGACCGTGGGACTGGGAGGACTGGGAGGACTGGGGGAGTGGGAGGACTGGGGGACTGGGGGGTGGGAGGCTGGGGGGCTCTACGTGCTCCGGGCGGAGGGATCAGTCTGGGAGTCTGTCTCCCATCTGCGCGAGGATCAGCGTGGAGACACGCTGTTGCTGTCAACGGCTGTCACCCGCTCTCTCTCTCTCACACACACACACAACACACACACAAACAGCTCTCTCACACACACACACACACACACACACACACACACACACACACACACACACACACACACACACACACACACACACACACACACACACACACACACATGCTGGAGAGAGTGTCTGTGTGTGGACTGCGTTTGTGTCTGGGAGAGTATTTGCGTGTCGGCATATGTGTGTGACTGTGAATGTAGACATCCGATGCGCCCTTAGTGTGAGGGTGTGTTTGTGTGTGTCTGTGTGTGTTTGTGTGTGCTTGTGTGTGTGTGTTTGTGTGCGGGTGTGTGTGATGTGCATAAAGAAGAATGTAGCGTTTCATTGGTGGACGGAAGGTACTGGCCCACCCAGGATCAATCACTCGCTGACTTGCTTGCTGGAGCTCAGACGCTCCGACACGGTAGATAAAACAAGCGCACCCTTGGAAGATCAAAGCCTGTCAGAGTTTCCTGACACAATTACGACAACGACGAAGGTGACGAAGATGAGCTGGAGATTTCCCAAAGTGTCAACGAGACATTCCTAAAGCATTCATTTGTTACTTTGCACAAATGCTTCGCTTAATATAGTGTATGGACCTAAAAGCGTTATCGTTGTTTGTTGTGTGAGACTTGACACACTAGCACACACACACATAGACACATGCGCAGACAAACTGGCACTCCATCTATCAACGACTTCGTACACAATGAACCAATCACATCACTGCCCTGGCCAGCCATCTTACTTTAATATTGTGTACTTGGACATCATGTGTCAGTAGAAAGAGACTCGAAACGCTCAGAGACACTCTGGGGGAAACGTCTGTTTGTATTAATATTATCATCTTATCCTAGCTTTCTTTGTTGTATACAGGGAATGGGTTAAAGGGAACAAATTAGGAAAACAACACTTTTCCCGGGATTTGGGTGTTGTTTTGGGTCTCTGGTGCTCCCACACGCATACAAACTTTGATAAAAGTCCTTACATGATTTTTTGAGTGAGATATGCATTTTCTGAAAGTACCCCGCCTACAG
>OLKM01001564.1:0-21186 GCA_900291075.1 Melanogrammus aeglefinus
CACTTGGTTCTGATTGGCTGCTTTTAACGATCAAGAGATATACAGGAAGACGACAGAGAAGATCTGTGCTGTGTTCCAATATCCATACTATCCGTACCTACTACCCTAAGTTTGAGTACGTAGGGCGTTCCGATTCAGATCGGGCGAAACGGCAGCCATCTTAGCTACGTAGCGGAAGAGGGCTGAGACAGGCTGAGCCAAAGTCGGCGCATTTTCCGCATAGCCTGCATTAATAGTCATTTTGTAGTTTTTATAGTTTTCATAGCTTTTTATAGCTGTTAGGCGTAAAAAGTTCACAGGACCGTTTTTAAAAAAAAGGGTCCTATGTTCCCCGCTTTTCCCAAAAAGGGTCCTATGTTCCCCGATATGTGACCGGGGAACATAGGACCCTTTTTCAAAAAAAACCATCGTGGACTACATGGCGCAAAAATTAGCATAGCCAGTCCTTAGACTGAGTTCAGGGTCTCTCCCCACCCCCTCTGATTGACAGTGGTGGGAGTTGCTCAGTCACTCTGTGATGATTCCTAGGAGAGGGTGAATGTTTGGTGATTAGCATCCGGACCATTTCAACCACACAAACACTTGCTGTGTTTTGAACAGTGTTGGGAACGTTACTTTAAAAAAGTAATTAGTTATAGTTACTCACTACTTGTTCCAAAAAGTAACTGAGTTAGTAACTGAATTACTTTATTATAAAAGTAACTAATTACCTGGGAAGTAACTATTTGCGTGTTAAAAAAAGTTGCTATATGTCAAAGAATTTGGATTTTTCTGAGCAGTTTTCACAAGTCAGCTGAAATGAGTAGAACAGACAGGTACTTGAACATAACTTGGATTTTATTGCACACACAAAAGTAAACAGTTAACAATATAAATGTGTTTAAACAGTAACTCTAGTAAATTAATAAATCAAATTCTCACAACTGAGACAATTTTCAAGTAAAAACAGTATTTTTTTCAATACAAAAGTAAGCATTTGAACAACATAAAGTGTCTTTAACTATATGCATATTAAATAATGGAAATAGTGCTTATATTTCCACCTTGTAAATGCCAATTTTTCATCTGATTGCTTCTGGCTCGCCATCTCGGCTGCTTCTTCTAATCTGTTTGATGTGTGTGTGTGTGTGTGGTGCGAGCAGCGGCATGGCTGGCTTTGTGTGTGGAAACACTGGCTCCGATTGGCTACCATGATGACATGGCTCTGCTTGTAGCCAATCATATTCGCTTATAAGTTTGCGGTCTCCTCACTAGCAGTTTGTGTAAAGCCAGCAGTGCGTATTCAGATTACGCAATGTATTCAATCAATTCAACGTAACGTCACCCGCATTAACGTTTAGTAAACGATAATACGGCGTTGTTAACGACGGAAACAGTAATTAGTTAGATTACCCCGTTAGTGGAAAAATAACGGAGTTACCTAACGCCGTTATTTTGAACGGCGTTATTCCCAACACTGGTTTTGAAACTAACGTTGGCCCAAATAAGTGTGTACTAGGGCTGCTCGATTTAGTAAAAAATTAGAATCACGATTTTTTTTTGGTCAAGATGGAACTCACGATCCTTCAAACAATGTTTTTTTTTTTCTCTGCATCCATTCAGCATTAAAAAAAGGTAACTGAGTTTTCAAAATTCTTAAACTACACAGTACACAAACTGTTAGTTTGTTATTTTCAGTTTGAAAATTGAAAATAATGCACAAATAAATGCATCCAGCTGTTATGCAATTTCTATAAATTTTTCAATGAATAAAATAAATATACTAGAAAATTAAATAATACAGAACAACTCAAACAAACTTAAAAGTAACTTTCTCGTTTTTAGTGCACTGACACATCAGTTTTTTGTAAACAACACTCAATAAATTGCATTCTGTAAAATTATCCAGTAATGGATTAAGGCTAGAAGAACTGGCCTGGCCCATCATACTCAGAACTCACTGAAATGATCTTGTCTTGAACTTCAGAATCATTTAGGTGATTATGGCAGATACTTAAAAGTTTTTTTGCCAGAAACACAAGCATGTTAACAAGATCAGGCTTCAGAGATGAGCGCAAGCAGGAAACAATATTTCCACTAGTGCTAAAGACTCGCTCTGAAGAGGAACTTGTGGCAGGAATACACAAATATTTCCTGGCCAATTTTGAAAGACGTGGGAGGGAACATCATTTGGGTATCTCTCCACCACGTCAGAGAGTCCTCCTCAGTTGTGAGTAGCCTATAGGCTACAATTTAGTCTAAAACACACCACCACCGAACGGCGCGCGTCAAACCGCCGCCCCTATTATTTTCTATGTACGCCCCCCCCCCCCCCCCCCCCTATGTCCTCCTCAATTGTTGAAGAGGTGAAGGGTTGGTTTCACAAAAGACACTGTGGCGACCCGGCCCCAGGAATGTCTCTCTCACGTAGGAAACCACCAAACGCCAAGACCCGTTTATTCATTAAATAACGGAAAACAACGCGTGGGTCTGTGCCCAATGCGGGTAAACCAAAATTCATACAGGTGACTCTGTGAGCCACGGTAGAGTCCAGGCGATTGTCTCCCCGGCCGGGCCGGTCTCGTCCCTGGCGAGGGAGATCACTCCCATTGGTGATGCCGTCCCCGTGGTGCGTGCTGTGTCGGCGCGCGTCGTCCTGGCTTGCGGGTTCTCTCGTGGCCGCTGGGGAAAGTCTGTTAAATCCATGAGTCTGCCTGTCCGTATCGGGGCCTGGAGGTAGCCTACTCTGCTATGCTCGGACTCCCGGCGACAGCAGAATACATAAATCGCCAAGGGGGCGTGCGCTCGGCACAGCTGGCTGAGCATAGCGAGACAGCTGTTATGCTGGGCGCACACACACTTGCTCTCCATCAGAGCAGTGTACATCCCCAGTGTGCTGAACAGAGGGTCAGACATAATGTTGAGGTGGGGGTCCCCAACCAGGAGACTGGACTCTGCACCACCACCATTACAGTTTAATGCATTTTTCACAATTTACCAGCTCTCGTTTTGAAGACTAGTCACCGCGCCATTCGTTTCAATGGGAATCGCAACAGTGTACATATTTGTAATTAGAAATTCATACCAGCCTTTATACCACAGATACTATAGGGTCTATAGCATATAACCGCGTTTTCTGATTAGGCTACAGTTTAATGCATTTTTCAAAATTAACCAGCTCTCGTTTGGAAGGCAGTGTTTATTTTGGCAGCTAGATTTAGTCTTGGGCTGCACAGGGTTCTGTTTATGAGAGCCTAAAACACCCGTGACCCCCACCATCATTGCTAAATCAAGTCTATCTTGCTGATATGTTAAACATCCAATAATCAACTACACCCCCATCCCGCTGCGTTTGGTTAAAGTTGTAATGTTGCATTTGAGAATGAGAGCGAGGGTCTGAGAACCGTGCATTCCATGATTCGATTAACCCCTACCGGAAACTCGACTGAACGAACGAACGAACGAAGGGCTGTGTCTGACTGACTCAGAACCGTACATGATTCGATTCACCGCTACCGGAAACTCGACTGAACGAACGAACGATTCGCGAACGACTCTCCTTGGCGAACTGAATTACGTGAACGGAATCACGGAAACAAATCTCTAAATCCAACCCTAACACACACAGCTCGCGGGGCCGCGTGGAATGCTCTGGGGGAGGGACTGAATTGCGCATGCGCGTCTATTTCACAAAATCTTCACAAACTTCACAAAACCTCACAACGGAAAATTCCAAAAGAATCCTTCCAACTCGATTTTATTATTTTGGAGATTGTTAGACCCAAGAATTGAAATAGTGATCAAAATTTGATTAATTGCACAGCCCTAGTGTGTACCATGCGTTTTTTCATGCATGACAGTCAAATAGGGGACAAAAGTGTAGGCTACGGTGTCCTTCTACTCCACAGCCTGCATTAGAGGTATCCTTGAGCAAGAGACCCAAACGCAAACCTCCTCCTCAAGGAGCATGCTGGAGTTCCCTGCAAGTGTGGCAGCACGAGCTATGGAGTGATTCCCTTTTCTTAAGGCATTATTGGTAGTATTAATTGTTGCCAGACAACGCCACCCTGGAAATTTCACCCAGACATTTAGCTTAAGCGGACTAGCCCAAATGAAGGAAAGGCACTGAGGTCCGTTATGTAATGAGGCAGAGACGGCTGTTTGGTCATACGAAAATACTTTTATTTATACAAAATTTCTGTTCTTAAGACTACTAGAGAATTACTCACTGCGGGGGAAAATGGGGAGAACATATCAGTGCTGAGACCTACTGTGCAGACCTGCATCCAAAGGAAAGGGGGTCCCAGGAACACCACACGTAAAACAAATAAACCAAACCATCTCCCACCGTGATTGGCTGGGACTGCCACACAGCTGACAGTCACCATGACAACAAACTATATGTTGCCACAATCTGCCCCCATCAATTGAATGGAATGGATGGAATAACCAACAGAAAATTGAAAGCATCTCCAAGGCCTAAATAGTGCAGCAACTGCGTTAGAAATGGGAACAGAAGGATTAACACTTCCTTGTCCAGCATCCCCTGCAGACTGTGGGAGGTGGTGGACATTGGAGTGATGACCTGACGTTAACCTTACCTTGCGCCGGACAGCATTTTGAGCAACAGGGAGGGAAGAAGTACTACTAGGGAAGATGGCACAGAGGGGGCTGGGTCAGATGGTGGAACCAGCAATATAGGGGTGGTTTGGGTCACAGCTTCGGCCTGGAAGGAAGCAGGCAATGGGTTCTCAGGCCTCACGACTAGCCAATCATCATCACCTGGCACCTCATCCTCTGACTTAGATCGCTCAGGAGGAGGTGGAGACGAAACAGCAGCGCCACCAGGAGAAACTACCCCTACCACAGCCTTCAACAAAGAACGATGGACCTACCTTGCTCGAGTTGGAAAATCCCTAGGGGCAATGGTGTAGACCGATCCCCCTTCCCTCGGTGCCCTCATGACACAATACTTAACCGAGGCCCACTGATCCTGGATCTTGTGGCGCCCCGGTACACCAAGATCTCGCAACCACACCAACTGGCCCTCTTCGAGAGGAACATCTCGGACATGCTCGTCGTGGCTTTTCTTACGGCGCTCGGTAGCAGCCTTCAACCGGTCCCGAGCTCCCTTAAAGGCCATCTGTAAGCGGGCTTGATGTTCCTGAACCCACTCGTGGACGTAGCCCCCCACAGGATTCTGAACCCTGCCTAAAAGGAAACCAACCGGGAGTCTTGGCTCCTGGCCAAACATTAACAGGAAAGGGGACTCACCAGTTGCCTGATGCGGGGTGGTGTTATAGGCATACAGGACCTGGGGAAGACAGGAACTTCAGTCGTGCTTACGGGACACAGGCAGTGTGCACAGCAAATCGTGAAGTGTTCTATTAAAACACTCACATTGCCCATTCCCTGAAGGATGATATGGCGTGGTTCGGGATTTCTCTATCCCGTACAAAAGACATAACTGACGAATAAGAGAACCCTCAAAACTCCGTCCCTGATCGGAATGTATCCGGGCTGGGACACCAAATTTTGAGATCCACTCAGTGACCAGGACACGAGCTACAGTTGTAGCTCGCTGACCACGGGTAGGTACAGCCCATGTGTACTTACTGAAGACATCAGTCATGACGAGGACGTCTTCAATCCCATGACTGGGCTCCAGAACAGTAAAATCAATAGCCAGGATCTCATTAGGTCGAGAAGCCAACGGGTGTTCCATGAAGCTGCGAGCAGCACGTTGACTCACCTTGACAACCTGGCACCGCTCACATGCCTGGCACCACTGTACCACCTCAGCAGACGTGCCTGGCCAGTAACAACGCTGCCGCAGGAGCTCTAAAGTCCTCTCAATCCCCTGATGACCATGCCCTTGGTGAACCTCCGTCAGCACATCCGTTCTTAAAACTGCAGGCAACAACAACTGAAACACACCCTCGGCCCCATCCGGCCGGAAATCCCGGCGATACATCACCCCATTCTTTTCAATCAACCGGTCCCACTGCCGAAGCAGCACCAGGGCTGACTGAGACACTGGTCTCGGCTCCTCTTTATTGGGACGCTATTTACGTGTCCAGAAAGCCAGGACTTCCTGGATGACTGCGTCAGCACGCTGGAGTGCAGCGATGTCAGATGGAGGTTGATGAGGCAAGGCGACAACAGTGGCTTGTGTCGCATCTACCATGTCTACTTGCAGGGCCTGCTGTAAGGGTTTGGGGAGCAATGTGCCACGGACCATGACTTGCAGGTCTTGTGCCTCAGAGGAATGCTGACGAGAAAGGGCATCTGCGTTTCTGTTGCTACGACCCGAACGATATTTAAGTTCAAAATCAAACGACGCGAGTTGGGCTGCCCAACGCTGTTCAGTGGCCCCAAGCTTGGCGGATGACAGGTGACTCAAGGGATTATTGTCGGTGTAAACAACACATTTATGACCCAACAAGTATTCCCTAAACTTCTCAGTCATGGCTCACTTGAGCGCCAAAAACTCCAACTTCATGGAGCTGTAGTTACTCATATTGCGCTGAGTGGGCCTCAAACCCCGGCTAGCATAAGCTATGGGCTGAACCTTGCCATCCTATTCTTGGGATAACACGGCCCCAAGACCATCATGGCTGGCGTCCACCTCCAAGATGACTGAGAGGGTGTAGTCGGCATACGCCAGCACAGGTGCAGTGGTGAAACGAGTTTTCAAATCCTCAAAGCTATGGCGACACTCCTCTGTCCAGCGACCAGACACTGTTTGATCAACCCACTTGGGTTTGAAGCCTGCAAGCTCTGCTACCAGCTTATGCAGGGGTGCCGCCAGCTTCGCAAAACCCTCTACAAAGCGACGGTAGTAGCTGGCGAATCCAAGGAAGGAACGCAGCTCTGAGAGAGTGGCAGGAGGAGGCCAAGGTCAGAGACAGCTCTGACCTTGCCGGGGTCAGTGGACACACCTTTGTCTGAAATAACATGGCCCAGGTAACTCACTTCCTGCAGGAAGAAAGCACACTTGAGTTTCACCTTTAACCCTTCGTGGCATAAACGCTCCAGCAACACACCCAACTTCTCCAGATGTTGCTCGATGGTAGAGGAGAAAACCACTATGTCATCGAGGTACAGCAGCAGGGATTGGCACTGCTGGTCGCCAAAAATCCGCTGCATCAGACGCTGGAATGGACCGGGAGCGTTGCAAAGCCCAAAGGGCGTGCGCTTCCACTCAAACAGGCCAAAGGGGGTACAAAAGGCCGTCTTGGAACGTAGCCAATAGCCAGGTCCAGGGTGGAAAACCAACGAGCCCAGTAAGAAGATCCAAGGACTCATCGATGCGGGGCAGTGGAAAGGCATCCTTCCTGGTTTTACCATTCAGGAGTTTATAATCCACAAACATATAAAGGCTACCATCCTTCTTCTTGACAAGCACAATTGGAGAGGCATATGGGCTGCTGCTCCTCCTAATGACCTGAGCCGCCAGCAGCTGGTTAATGTGGTCTTTAACAACCTCATACTCAGATGGAGGAATCATCATCTAAGAGAGGGAACTCGTGAGAAATCAGGTCAGTACACCCTAGGTCCCCATCATTAACTGAAAAAATGGAACGGTACTGGCCAAGAAGAGCCCTCACCTTATCCTGTGCTCCCGCAGGCAAATTACCCAACTCCAAAGTTGCTATATGGTCCTGTGTTGGCGGGGAAACTGAATGCGAAGCCACTGTAGCCACCACAGGTGGCACCTCAGTGACACCGGCAGGTAAACTCACGACCCGCACCTCCCCCAAGGTCCCCACCACAACATGGGGGTAAAGCAACACATCTGAAGACCCTACGTTCACAATGGGAATGTAGGCTGTGCCCGGAACCACTGATACCAGAGCAGGAGATGCAAGCAGCCCAGCGGGCAACATCCAAGTGAGCCCTGTCACCGCACAGAAGTGGAAATGGACACACAGGAGCTACGTGATCCAGTCTCCGGCAAGCAAGAGCCTGTCACCGCACGGAAGCGGAAATGTGCTCTACGCCCGCCTTTATACGATAGTCTCCCACCGTGATTGGCTGGGACTACTGCACAGCTGACAGTCCCCATGACAACAAACTGCATTTTGCCACACAAGTCCCTCCAGAAATGGATCTACGACATAAGACGGTCTGAAAGCAGTCCTAGAAAGAAGAAGTTCCGTTTGTGGAACAGGAAGGAAGAAATTCAACTTTTGAGTTGTTCATTCCTTTCCCCGGTTGCATCTCACAGAGTATATTTAGTGTTCCACCGTATTTTTCTGTGATGCTGAATCTAATTCCAATCAGGTGGTGTCATATCTTTTCTGCCTGTCCTTATCCTGTCCTCCACTTTTATATAATTCTATCATAGTCAGCTCTGAGCCCTCTGAAAGACCTCTTCACTAACAGAGCAGAGACCGGAAGGTTTTCATAACCTGACCTGTGGGGATATCTGTCTTACGTTTAAGATTTAATTAGAATGTTAAAGCGAGTCATAAAACGGTTGTGAAATAATGAAGATATGCCGCAGCATTTAATCAGAGTCATTGGAATGATATTGAATGACATTAGTCAGTTGAACCTGATGACATAAACGTTCTCGTTTTAGTTTTGACATTGACATGGGGTGGGGGCGAGTAACAATGGCAAGACTGTCCTCCCATTGTTTTAACACTTTTGTCTATCAATTTTGTTCTAATCGTCCGTACACCATTGAACCCCAATGATCATTGAGTGAGAGACCACTGTTAGGGGTGATCTGCAAGAGGGGGGGGGGGGGGGGGCTGGTCTCAGTGGACCACCCCCCATCCCCCCATGCACTTATTATATGTTGTTCGTCCTGGCACTTAATGTACACACTTATTGTATGTGGTACGTCCTGGCATTTAATGTACACACTTGTTGTATGTTATACGTCCTGGCACTTGTTAATAGTGCCTATGTAGCATCTTATCCTAGCTATCTTTGTTTAACACAGGGAATGAGTTAAGCAATTGTTAGTGCTTGGCACTTGGTTCCATGAACATCCTTACGGTACCGACAACCATATATTGTCGTTTCATTTTCTTCTGACAAATGTACTTATTGTAAGTCGTGTATATGTGAATGATAACATGTTGAAGTATGACAGACATGGTGTGGGTGTGAGGGAGGCTGTGGTGGGGGAGGGGTGAGGTCATGAATCATAAGGAGACTCCTTTTCAAAGACGATTCACAGGCCCAGTAGGAAACTACTCGTTCCATGTTCCTCATTGCTACAGTGAATTTGTTCGTCATGCAAATTCAATGAACTTCATTGGTGCCACTTCATCTGATCTCGTCACTCAAGCATCCCCCTCTTTATTGATCTCTGTGCTGTGAACGAGAGAAAGAATAAGGCATATCAGTCACAGACACATTTGAGTGAAAAAAGGCAGCCTCGCTTTATCAGTGCTCAGGACTCACGAGTTTACCTAGACTCTGCATAAAAGCGTCTGTTAAATGTCGTCATTGTGAAATGTGCTTTGCTCCATTGAACCACTATGATTCCATTTTGTTTTTTCGGGTCGCACTACACACACTCTGCGTGAATCCCCACTCTGTGTGCGTTGGGCATGACAGACATGCAGTCACAGTGTCGTTGCCGGGGTGTTGGACTCACAGCGAAAGCGGTGGGTTTTGGTCTCCATGGCCTTCAGTTTACCGGTAGAACAAGATGCCCTTAACCCCCTAGGAAGCCCTTCTATGGATGTATCGGACGTCCTTTTCAAGTTCCTTTCCACCACACAGTGACCCACAGCCAGTGTGGTTGAAAATGGAAGGAACTCAGAAAGGAAAGAGGAAGGGGGATTGCATACCAAGAAATGATGTCTCCTATTAGGGTTTCTTGGAAGGCAATACAGGCCCTGATTGACAGCAGTAATTTGTATGTTGTATGTCCTTGCATTTAAGATTTGTACTTAGCATGGTGTAGCATCTTATCCTAGCTATCTTTGCTGTATACGGGGAATGGATTAACCTAGCGATTGTTGGTGCTTGGTACTTGGTACTTGGTTATTTTCAAAGATTGGGGTAAAGATGCCAAAAGACAAAATCATGAAATAATGACGAGAGGCAGGTTATAGAATAGTACATATTTTATTTATATTCACACAGAAAATACTTTTGAATATTAAAATGCTAAAAACCTATAAATTAATAAATAGTTAGAACCTTCAACAAATCCCGTGAACTTAGATAAACAACGATTCAACATTGTAACAAAATGCGCTGACATTGATAAATACAATTAATGAATAGGACTCTCTTTTGAAAATACATTTAAATGTCGTGCTATATTATTATAATTTAATAAATAACCCATAAGGGGTTGACACTGTAGAGAAGAGGATTAGGGTAACGCAATTCTTTTTTTTGAGTTCTGACTTCAGACTCAGAACTCATTAAAAAAGCCACATGTGGCCCCTATGCACAAAAATGCTTGTATATCTGGAGTACTCTTAGTTAATTAAATAAGTATCTGGTCAGCCATCTTGGAGCTCATTGGCCGGCGCTGTGTAAGAAGCAGGCGCGTCGTTAGACCTGGGCATTCGAGGCTATAGCCCCGGATCTTTTGGGAATAGCCCCGGATCGCTGTGCGTCAAAAAAACAAAACCATAATGATGAAGATAGCCCCGTAGAGTTTACTTCTTTGTGGTCGTATTACCAGCGGCCACAGATGCAAACATTGCAGCGAGTGGAAAACCGCAAAAACTCTAACATGTCCATATATATGGGCAGATTTAGAATCATTTGGTTGCAGAATGGTTGCAAATTTCAGCGTTGGTATTCTTTCTTCCCTATGCATAGCGCATGGTTGTCCATAATGCTGTTTTCGTGCTGCTAGCCTTTTAGTGAGATCAGAGTGTTAGAAGGGACAGTAATAAATATCTTTGGCAAGATGGATATAAGAAGAGAGACACGCAGTGAATTTCAAGCCGGTCCACTTGACATCGGGGTAGGGTGCATGACAGTGGTACCGTTAAACTTCTATCACCTAATTTCAAAACAAAACTCTTGCTCAGCAACGATGGGAAAATACTATCAAATGTAATTATTTAAACCAGTATGAATATTACCGTAGGCCTACACGTTTACCAGGCAATTGAATAACACACACACACGCGCGCACGCGCAAGCAACGCACACGTACACACGCCACGCGAGCGGTAAATCGGGAGAGTTGGGAGAATTCCCCTGTCGGGCCGCCGTTAACGTGTCAACGGCGCAACCAAATTCGATTTTGTCTATAGGGGACAACTGAGCGCCCCCTCCCGAAGTGGTACAGCCCAGGTCCGGCTTGAGAACTGCGATTGTGGTTCAGAAAGACGTGACAGCTAATGACAACCATTGAACTCTCATGCAGGTTATAAACAGAGTGACCCACTGTTGCCCGGTGCCACAAAACACGCATTAAAATCAGCAGCCTTTTGGACAACCCACCATAACGACAGACGACAAGGGTTTTGGGGGGAAAAACAAAGTTTTATGGTTTGACATTGAACAATGATCGTGAGGTCCATCCCGACATGACGATTGGTCTTTCTTTTACTTCTCCAAACTACGGTTACAAATTGAATGTTCATCAGCCCCAGATTTTCAAATATTCTCGGAGGAGAAACCCTCCCAAAACACCCGTTTTAAAAGCTCTCTAACTTCTGGGCTACAGCCCCGAATGTTTTCAATTGCTAGCGACGCTCCTGGTAAGAAGCATTTCTATTGGACGGTATAATGCGTTGAGGGTGTGCCGGTGGTTCACTCCCAAGGGTGGAGGAGAGGGAGGTGGAGGTGATGAGCTTCAGGAGGGAGGGGCGGAGGCCAATGCTGCTCTTTTTTGTTGCCCCTGGTGAAAACACAAAACACACAGAGACTTAGATTTTTGTTTTTCATAAAAATGTGTGTGAGTGAGAATGAATATGTTGAAGTGAATGAGTGAGGGACACTTTACATAAGCTCCCTGACTTCGTCTTTCAACCAAGGGCTTCATCATGTTTAATGCAGTACACAAACCACCACTCTCCGTTTGGAAACTACAGACAAAACACAGGAGACACCGTGAGTGGTCCTGAGCCATGGAATGACAACATTATATGAGGTTAAACACAATCCTAACACACACGTTCAAACGAAGACACACATCCTAGCACATGGTTAAAGCTAGAGATGTTGAAGAACACATTTGTTCCATATGGCTGGTCACTTACATGACGGCATTGACACAGGGCTGGTTTCTCTTTGGCACCATGTAGTCCACGATGGTTTCAGTTGATCTCCTGTCTGCTCCACCCTGGGGTCGCAGACAATCAGAGAACCTCTCAAAATGATGAAGGAGGAACAGAAAGACGGTTAGTTTCCCTAACTTTCACACTGTAAGATGGCCGTCCGTACCTCGGTTCTCGTGGCGTCCCCTGAGAACCCAGGTCCCCGTCGTCCCCTCACCCTGCAAGATCCTTGGTCCGGTCAGAGCGAACAACCACAGCCAGCAGCAAGCAGGCTCTTCGGTCCCGAGGCCACACGTTCGTCATCTTCCACTGGTTCTGATTGGCTTGGCTTATTAAACGATCAAAGAGGTGACAGGAAGACGACAGAGAAAGATCTGGGTGTTTAATGCTCTTCATACCCGTTAGATCACAGTGGACTGCCCTCTCTCAGCAGGACGGGGTATTATTTTATATGGTGAAAAAGGAGAAGTGCTGGGAGTGACGGTCTCTCGACCCTCCCTCCCTAGAGAAGCCTTTTCCGACGGCTTTCTGATGCAATATTGGAAGTCTCTCTCAAGTCCCTTTGCTTTTGAAAAGGAAAGGAACCAAGAAAGGGAAAGAATGTCTCCTACGCCTTTTGTTTCTTGGGAGTTGATACCGGGCTTATTTCACCTGTTCGGAAATGTTGGTTTCTGCTGCGTCTTGAGAGAAGTTGCACGTGGGATTAGAACCCAAATGGCCTCTAAGTGAACGACCATGTAATCTTTTGTGTTTATGTGACTTGCTCCCAATTATCTTTGCGTTTTAGTTAAACATGCTGGTAAAGGTACAATGTGGTTAACATGAAGTCTGATGTTTTTCTACAATATCAGCTTTGGTTGAAAGCCTATATTGAAAAAAACCTTAAGAAAAAAAAGATATATATACAATTAGGCTACCATACATGTGTCTACCCCAATATGTAACACCTCTCGTTGTCCCAATAGCCACTCTGGTCGGCTCTCCAGGTGTGCCCGCAGAACTTGCTTGATTCGAATGTGTTTAGTAACTCTACATATAATATTGGTTGCATGTCTTCTTTCCTCTCATCCTCATCCCTGTAAATCGTTGGATGATTACACTGCATGATTTCAGAATTTTTGGTCATGTGCTCATCGTTTTCACTCGATCGTTTCCTCATTTTCTCCCCAAAGGCTTTCCTCAGTATCACTGTCTGTCTGAACGGACGCTTGAGGTCATTGATTCACTTCCTCTTCCTACGACAGCGTTTCAAAGAAGAGGGAAAAATTGTGCTGAAACTTTTGAATGGAGACATATTATGATGAAAGGCGCGAGAAAGAGAGGACAGACATACAGCCAGATAGATTAGAATAGATGGATAGATAGGATAGATACATAAAGAAAAGAGGGATATATTGGCGGATAGACAGAAAGCAGGCATGCAGAAAGAGAAGAGAGACAGATAGCATACAGACAGATAGATAGATGATAGATACAGTATAAGAAGAGATGTATTGATGGATATACATACAGAGAGAGAGACCGACCGACAGACAGCCAGAAAGATAGACGGACAGACATAGATAAAAGGATAGATAGATAGTCATAATGACGTTGATAAGGACTCTAGCCCGACCCTAAAGGAACTTGGTCCTTTATCTCGGACTCCAACCCGACCTAAAGGAACTTGGTCCTTTCGCCGGGACTCCAACCCAGATTCTAGGGCTCTAACCCAGACTGGAACTTGTTGTCTCAAACCTTATACTTTCTCTCTGGTATCAAGATCATGTATCTTTCTGAAAATAAAGGCAAAGTTAAAAAAGCATTTGGGAGTTGCCATGTAAGATTAGCAGAGTTAAAGCAGCAAAAGGTACAAGTCTTCTAGTCTTGATTTGAAGGTGGTCAGAGTAAGCGTTAATCCAAGGAGCCACGCCCTATGCTCATGCATCATGTGCATACCTTAGTGACTGACCAATTGGTTACCACATGGAACACAACTAAAACACCCTCCATCCACATGCCCCCCTCCTCAGTAAGACCACAAGGTTCACATTCCCAGGACATCACTCTCTCACACATTAACTCACTCAATTCTCTTTAATAGAATGGATGTCATGTAAAAACAAAGAACCCGTTTGTGAATTTGCTGGTTCATGGGCAGACTCATGATTCTCTCGACCGCCCTCTAGTGCGCCAGAAGTGAAAAAAGAGTTCAGACAACAAATTACTGTAGATTTAGTATCAAATAAACCAAGAATTTGAAATGATAAGGATGATACATAAGGATGCAAGTGAAATCCGGGCGTGGTATATTTAGATACATTTTTCCGTACAGAATATGTTTGTTGGTTTCCGCCAAGAAATAGAAATAAATCAAGGTCAATTTATTCTTGAATTAAAGGTTATAGATTTAGGCCCTTTCACCAAAACCAAAACACACGCTGTCCCATTTTCATCTCATTAAACTGGAGAGAATGGCACTCTTGAATCCCACAAATCCTATGATTTACCACAACACTCCCTTAAAATATATTCATTATTGGGGTGCTTATTAATATGCATCGTTATCATGGATGACGACGGACAGCCAATATATGTTGTTTTGTTTCTTCTTTCTTTCTTGATAAGATATATGTAGCCTACATGTTGTAAGTCGCTTTGGATAAAAAATCTGGTAAGTGCCCTTAATGTAAAATGAAAATGTAAAACAAGGACAGAATGAAGGAGACCAATAATCCATAACATAAGGAGCAGAGTGACCCTTCTGGCTCTGAGGCTGACCTGTCCATATGCGCAGATAAGCGTTTGTGTTTAGATATTTCACCAGTAGTAAAGTAATGGTTGATTTGGAGGAAGGTACTGAGGTTATTTTCAAAGATTGGGGTGAAAGCTGCCAAAAAGACAAAATTATTAAAAATAATGGAAGAGTCAGGTTTTAGAATAGGAAATGCCTTTATTTTATATTCAAAACACACAGAATAACCTTTGATTGTGTACAAAATGCTCTAAAACGTATATATCAATAATCAATGGCCGGCCGGACCTTCAACAAATCCAGTGAATTTATAGAATAACAATGCCATAACATTGTAACATAATGCGCCAACATTGATAAATACAATTAATAAATAGGACTCTCTTTTGAGAATTACAATTTAAATGTCATGCTATATTATATTATTCTATTTAAGAATTCAACAATGTAGATGAGAATAAGAATAGAGGCCACAGTGTGATTTTTTTTTTTCAGTTCTGATTCTCAAACTCAGAACTCATTAAAAAAAAGATTCTCTCGCCTAGCGTTTACGACGATGACGGTCTGACACAGAAGACGCAAAGTGGCGTTGCGTCTTTACTTTTTATATCCGGCGTTTAGACGAGCGTTTTCGGAAGGAAATATGCGTGCATACGGTGACGCAAAAGTGTGTGGAATTCGATTGGGTAATGCATTGCCAGGCGGGCTAGGTTGGCGCTGTGATACCACTTATCACACAACACCCGCCATGTCTGAAGCGCATGCGCATGGTTTCTCGCATCCTACGCCCGCGAAAACCAAAACATAAATTACAGATCGTTCTCTGTTCAGTATATACTATCCTGTACATATCCTGTACATTTCGTGGAAAAGACTCCTGTAAATTTATTAGAGCTGTCAGAGCAGCTTGACAGTCCGACCGCATGGAAATAATCCGACATGTTGATGTTTTATTTCCTTGTAACTGCCACATGTATATGGCAGCGGAAACGCGTACGCCGACGGGAGCAAGATCTGAGCAGAGTTTTCAATAGTAATCTGTCTGCGTCCTGCAAGGCGGAGGCGTAACTTGCACTAGGAGGCGTAACTTGCACTAGGAGGCGTAACTTGTTCTTTTCTAAAATCGCGGTCCTACGCGAGATCTTTCCCTTTTCGGCGTAAACAAAAAGCGTTGTAAATCATTCGTTCGCACACGAGAACTTCATTGAAGTGCCGGGTCTTCCGAATAATTCATTGACGGTAAGTAAATTTACCAGTATTTGTTACCGGTTCATTTTATGTACTCCGCGCACCACTGCCTGCTACAATGCAGATCACTTCCGCGATTTAGAAAAGTACTAGACACGCCTCCGACTACAAGTTACGCCCCTCGGTCTTGCAGGACGCAGACAGGACCCAACTCAAGAGTTTTGCGTCTGTTGGCAGTGGAAGACGGAAACGCTACGGTGGAGCGTATTCAACTTTTCCACTCTGAAGGGCGTTTTCAGATTTATGGGTTTTCATGCCCCAAAAACGCCGTCACCGTCTAAACGAAAGGCACTTCCGATTAAATATTTTGTCGTTTTTACCCGCAAGCGTCCTTGTGTAAACGGGGCCTCATGTGGCCCTAAACCTCTTCCACAAAGGAGTACTCTTAATTAATTCAATAAGTATCTGGTCAGCCATCTTGATGCTCTATGTGCCGGCGGCCTGTGTAAGAAGCATTTCTATTGGCGTTGAGGGCGTGCCGGTGTTTCCCTCCAATGTTGGAGGTGATGACCTTCAGGAGAAAGGGGGTGGAGGCCAATGCTAATCTTTTGTTCAGCCTGTGAAACAAATACAGAAACTTATATTACATTTTTTATAAAATGTGTGTGAATGAATGAGTGTATGAGTGAATTAGTGAGGGACACTTACTTAAGCTCTTCGACCTTCCTCATCACCCAGGGCTCATTATGTTTTAAACAGAACGAACTACCGCTCTTTGTTTTGAAACTACACAAAAACACAGGAGACCACCGGTGAGTGGTCTGAAGCCATGGTGACACCTATATGAGGCTTAACACATCCTAACACCACATTTAAAACATAGACTCACATCTTAACAACCGTTACAAAGCTAGAGATGGGTTCTTTTGAAGAACACATTCGTTCCATATGGCTGGTCACTTACATGAAAGGCATTGACACAGGGCCTGTGTTTCTCTTTTGTGCACCGTGTGTAAGTTGACTGGATGGTTTCATTGAGCTGCTTTCTGCCTACCCCTGGTGCCAGCAATTGGGAGATCTTCTCATCTGCTTGAAGGAGGAACAGAAAGACGGTTAGTTTCCCTAACTCACAATTGTCACGATGGCCCGTCCGTACCTCGGTTCGCGTGAGCCGTCCCCTGAGAACTCCAGGTCCCCATCGGTCCCCCGTCCTTCCATCACCTGCAAGATCCTTGTCCGGTCAGAGCGACCAACCACAGCCAGCAGCAGCAGGCTTCTTTCGTCACGAGGCCACAGGTCGTCATCTTCACTGGTTCTGATTGGCTGCTTTTTAACGATCAAGAGATGTACAGAAGACGACAGAGAAAGATCTGGTGTTTAATGCTCTTCTACCGTTAGACCAGTGGACTCCCTTCTCTCAAGCAGGACAAGGGATATTTTATATTGTAAAAAGCAGGAAGTGGCTGGAGTGATGTCTGTCTTTCTTACTCTCTCTCTCTTCGCACATAATCACTCGCTCATTCGCTCACTCAATCTCTCTGTCTGTAGATCTGTAGATCTACAGTATATGTATATGTATATATTTATATGTATATGTACAATATATGTATATATATCTCTCTCCAACTATCGATCTACCTAAAACATGTCCCGACTCTCCCTATGGAAGCCCTTTTCGGACCTCTTCCTGACGCAATATCAGCCATGTTGGTTCTGCTGCGTCTTGAAAGAAGTGCACGTGGGTTTAGAACCAAAATGGCCGCTAGCTGTGAAATGACCCACTTTTTGTTTAGTTTGACTGGCGCCCAGCACAGAAGGAGAGGACAAAAGACAGAGAGAGACACTTGTTAAATCTGCCTCGATCAGCAGTAAACAACTCCAGCGGGGGCCTCATGGTACTAAGGTTTTGGGGCCATACGCGCACAAAAAACGGTGGCCACGTCCTTCTTCCACGCTGCACGTTGAGATGAATGCAAAACGTGAAAATGACCGTAAAAATGTGCGGTCCCCACGCAAGCTCCAGAAGCTGTCGTACGCACGTTTCTACAGCGATTGTTCCTTTGGCAACCACTTAAGAGTTGACCGCTGGGAAACTGGGGGACAAAAATGTGAAAACAAATGACTGCAATCAGGAGTGATTTGGCACATCAGAGACACAACTACATGAACAATTAAACACACTTGCAATATTATATCGGTGCTAATATAAAAAGGGCTATGCGCAATGGATGAAGAAGATTGTTTTAAAAAATGGCAGCGTTAGCGTGTTAGAGGACATCGCAAAATGGTCAAAATCCGAGGGGGAACGGTTGAACACCCCGTCTCACCAAAAATGCGTACAGATCGCACGGTTTGACATGCGTGCAGTAACATACGCCAAATGACACATTTCGCGTGCATATGAATTACGGCAAAATAACGGTGTCAATTGTTGGCTGTGACGTACTAGCCGAATTCAGGAACTTGGCCATTAACTATGTGGAGGCGCAGATGCGGTATATTTTTTCTTCCCGAATTTTCAAGACTTTATCAACCATTTTTTATGCACTTTTCCTCCATTGGAAAGGCCCGAAAATTCTCGAATTCTGAGTAAAGTTCAATGCAGCATGCATCGCGGTGACGTCGGTAATGGATATAAAAGTTGATCCGTGGTATGTTTACGATCCGCCCTCCCACAGTAGTTATGCTGGGTTTTGCGTACCATTATGTTAGGCCTATGTGCGAAATGGTCATTTGGCTAGCCGTAACTGCCACGCATGGCAACCGTGCGAATTCTGTACGCATTTTTGGTGAGACTGGGTTGGGTATATTTAGGGAAACGCGAGGACTTGGCTCGCAAAATGATGATGATGGCTCATCATGAGCCGATTTCGTTCCCCCAGCCAGTATTAATGGAAGCTGTGCGCAGGAGCTGCGGCCGGCCCCTAGAAGCGCCACACACTGTAGCAGGGGAGCCAGGGGTTTGTCCCGTTGGCCTCCTCCTTGCTTGTCTATTCAAAAATAAAAAATTTAAAGTTAATAAACACGAGTCCAAAGTTCTTTAATATCTTTGGCTCTTGACGGCCCACGACTTATGTGTATTGTAAAGCAGCCATATTGTTTGACCAGTAATAATTCAGCAATTTATGAACTTCAGCATTTACCTTGGGATGATCGGTGTTCCCCCTTCATGGGGCTCCCACCACCTCCGGTGAGAGCTGTGTCACCGACCAAAGCGGCCAACTCTCCAAATCGAAGGGGGGAGAGTTCCCCCACTGCCGTCCCCCCCACCTTTTGCGGCGTCACGCTTCAGCGGTGGGCCAGAAATCCCTCCGCTTGCACCTCCACCTTGGAGGTCTGACCCCTTTTTTTTTTAATTTCAGAGTTGTGGCGCTTGGTTACAGGCCAACAAGCTGTTTTGGTGTGTAACTGTCAGTGGTTTGCAATGTTGTGGCCAGCCCTGCCCCATTTCATGAAAGGTCGGCCATTGGAGCCAAGCCCTTCCTTTCCACCTCCTCCATTTTCCCATTACCGGTTTACGGATTGGCCTTGGGGGGGCTCACCCGGATTTTCTCCCATTCAGCAGGACACGCCCCCCTTAACAAAGTACGGCTGGCAGGGGCTGCAGTTCGAAGGCAGCTCTCATTCCCTATGAATCAAGCTGCCTTTTGTTGCGACTTGTCCTGCTTAGGTTTGACTGTTTTGAGTACCTTGTATTAAGCTGGTTTTGCCTAGTCATAAGATTGGACTCTTTGTGTGTGTTGTTTTGTGGACTTGCTTTCAGAACTGGGGCAGGGAGATTTAAGTTGGTTATGATGTTGGCAACTCCTTAAGCCACTTGCTTTGTTAGCCCAACTAGTTTTAGGGGGTTGCTGTGCTCTTGTGGTGTTGTGTGTGTGTGTAGTAATGGAGGAGGGTTTTGTTCCGTGCCTTGATTTAGATGTTAGGCCCGAGCCCTGGAGGTTTTCTGTATTATTGTTTCGGGAATGGTTTTTCACAGCCACCCAAACTTTGGCCCGGTCGCTGAACTTGTTCAAAATACAATACCCCTAATTTAACAAGAACAACTGGTTTATGTTTGGCCTCCCTTCCCCTTCTAGCCGGGTTATAACAGCCGCTTGCTGAGAACCCCCACTGCATTGACTGGCCTCGTGCAAACACGCTCGCCAACTCCCACTTCTTTTGTTTTTGTATTTTATCCCTGGTTGAACCGGGTTCCAAATAGCATATGCTTGCCAGGGCGATTCTACCTCGTGGAGCAAAATCTCGAGCTCGGACTCCTGGTGAAAGTTTCGGTTTTTCCCTCTGTTCATCTGGGTGCCAGGTGATCGGAATTTTAAGAGGTGAATCCTCAGTCCAGAGCTATTTTACATTTTAAAATTGCAATTTAAAATGAGGGCTAAGTGGGACACGGAGGGAGTTTGGGCACCTCGGCCATTGTTGCGCCAACCACGCTTGATCGAGATTGTTACAAAAAGGCAACGTGCCTTGGATTCCATTTGCGTTCGCACAACTTTGATTAACATCGTGAATTTAATTTGTGCGTAAACAGTTTCTGGGTTTTGGCGTACGCAAGGTTCAGTATGAAATCCACCGCAAGTTCTTAGTAGGGCCACATGAGGCCCCAGGGGTTCTCATTTATACAAACTGGCGTGGGATCGTTACTAAAGGACGTCCACGCCCCAAAAGCCAAGTTTTGCGTGCGGTCCAAAGGAAGTACTTCAGATTAAAACCCTCGAGTACGCCACACCTTAAGCAATCTTGCTTTATAAATCACAGAGTTGCCTCAAGTGTGGCGCAAGCTGAAATCAGGCTCACGTTCCCACCCTGTACACGCCCCGTTTTAAACCTAAAATGGTTCAATGCAAACCGAACCTCCATGAATGGTCTGGCAGTATAAAACAACAACTGAGAAGGCAAAAAAATGCGGAAATTCGACGGAGGTTGGAAGTGGAAGGCATTTTGGTGGGTGAGGTGGGAGGGCCCCGAAAAGGGTGGTTCTTGTTCGGCCCGTACGGACTGGGCATCACTAACCAAGCAAAAACAGCCAGAGCGTAGTATGCAATACATTTTAGCTTGGCAAGCAGT
>OLKM01001564.1:21211-98711 GCA_900291075.1 Melanogrammus aeglefinus
AATAACCGGGCTTATTTACCTGTCGGCCATGTTGGTTCTGCTGTTGTCTTGAAAAGAAGTGCACGCGGGTATTATATATATATATATATATATATTATATATATATAATATATATATCACACCAATAACACCAATAAAAATCTCTCTCTTTATGTCTATCGATCGGTCGATCGGTCGATCGATCCGTCCGTCCGTCCGTCCGTCCGTCCGCCGTCGTCCGTCCGTACGGTCCGTCCAGAACAGACAGACAGGACAGACAGACAGAGCAGAACAGACAGACAGACAGACCAGACAGACAGACAGACAGGACACAGACAGACAGACAGACAGACATAAAGAGAGAGAGATTTATTGGTGGATAAAAAGAAAGGCATACAGAAAGAGAGAGAGAACAGACATACAGACAGATAGAAAAAGATAGATAAGATAGATCTAAAGAGAGACATGTCATTGAATGGATATACATACAAAAAGACCGACAAACAGACATACAGCCAGATAGATACTGTATATAGACAGACAGACGGACATGTGGATAGATGGAATAGATAGATAGTCCATAATGATGATGTGAGATAAGGCAAGGCACAAGGGAACTTTATTTATATAGCACTTTTCATACACAAGGCAAACTCAAAGAGCTTCACATATAAACACTGTCATACAATAAAAATAAATATAATAAGGTAAGTAAAGAAAATGTATGCAAAAAATGAGTCAAATAAGTTCAGCAATTTTAGAAAGGGCAATGTATTTAAGATCAGAATCAACAGTCTCTCTGGTTACCACGTCGGGACTCGAACCTGACGTAAAGGAAGAGTGGTCCTTTCGCCAGGGGCCGGATTCACAAAAGCATTCCTTAAGAAGAAGGACCAAGTTCCTTTAGGTCGGGTTGGAGTCCTGGATGTGGGTAAATTTGAAGAAATCCGGCCCCAGGACTCCAAGCCAGATTATAGGATATAGCCCAGACAGAAATATTGTCTCAAACCCTATCTTTTCTCTTTGATATCAGATCATGTATCTTTTCTGAGAAAAAAATAGAAAATAAAAGGCAAGTTTCAAAGGTCATTTTAGTAATAAAATAGAAAAATAAAAGACAAAGTTAAAAAAGCATTTTAGAAAGTGTAATGTATTTAAGATTTAGCAGAGCTAAAGCAAACGTACAAGTCTCAGTCTTGATTTAAAGGTGGTCAGAGTAAGCGTTAATCCAGGAGCGCACACCCTATGCTCATTGCATCATGTGCATACCTTAGTGGACTGACCATTGGTTACCAATGGGAACAACTAACACCCTCCATCACATGCCCCCCTCCCTCAGTAGACACAAGGTTCACATTCCCAGACATCACTCTCTCACACATTGACTCACTCAATCTCTTTAATAGAATGGATGTCATGTAAAACAAGAACCCGTTTGTGAATTTGCTGGTTCATGCAGACTCATGATCTCTCGACCGCCCTCTAGTGGCCAGAGTGAAAAGAGTTCAGTATAATTTAGGCCTTCCGCGAACCAAAACACACGCTGTCCATTTTCATCTCATAAACTGGAGAATGGCATTCTTATCGCACAATCAAATGATTTACCACGACTCCCTTAAAAGATATTCATTATTGGTGCTTATTAATATGCATCGTATCATGGATTGACAGCAATATATTGTTGGTTTCTCTTTCTTCTGATAAATGTAGCCTTACATGTTGTAAGTTCGGCTTTGAATAAAAAATCTGCTAAGTGCCCTTAATTGTAAATGAAAAAGTGTAAAACAAGGACAGAATGAAAGGAGACCAATAATCCATAACTTAAGGAGCAGAGTGACCCTTCTGAGAGGCTGACCTGTCCTTATGCGCAGATAGGCGTTTGTGTGTTTAGAATATATTTATAACATTAGTAAAGTAATGTTTGATTTGGAGAAGGTAGCCTACTGAGGTTATTTTGAAGATTGGGGGTGAAGATGCCAAAAGACAAAATTATTAAATAATGAAGAGAGTCAGGTTTTAGAAATAGGAAATGCCTTTATATCTATTCAAACTTTTGATTATTAAAATGCTAAAAATGTATAAATCAATTAATTGCTCGCACCTTAAACAAATCCAGTGAACTTATAGATAAACAACGATATAACATTGTCTAATAATGCGCCGACAATTGATGAATGCAATTAATTAATAGGACTCTCTTTTTAAAATACATTTAAATGTCGTTATTTTTATATATATTTTAATAAATAACCTAATAAGGGGTTGACACTGTAGAGAAGAGGATTAGGGTAACATGTGATTCTTTTTTTGACTTCTGACTTCAAACTCAGAACTCATTCAAAAAAATTCTCTTCTGGACCTAAACCTCTTCCACAAAAATGCTTGCTAGCAGTTCATTGTTTTCCTCTAAAGTATCTGGTCAGCCATCTTGGAGCTCATTGGCCGGCGCTGTGTAAGAAGCATTTCTATTGGACGGTATAATGCGTTGAGGGCGTGCCGGTGGTTCACTCCAAGAGGTGGAGGAGAGAGGAGGTGGAGGTGATTGACCTTCAGGAGGGAGGGGGCGGAGAGCCATTGCTTTTGTTCAGCCTGTGAAACCAAATACAGAAACTTATACTGTATTACATTTTTCATAAAATGTGTGTGAATGAATGAGTGTCGGAAATGAATGAGTGTGTGAGTGAAAGTGAGTGAAGGACACTTACACAAGCTGCCGACCTTCCTCTCTTTACCCAGCGCGCATCATCGGTTTGCAAGCAGTACAAAACTACCACCCTCTTCTTTGGAAACTGCAAAAAACACAGAGAGACGGAGGAGCCAGACAAAACAGACAGACATGTGTTTTATCGGCCTCTCTTTCAGCAGTAACACTCCAGCACTTGACAATCGGTTATCCTCCACCTCTATTCAAATGAATCCTGATCACAGCAGGACCACAGGTGCTACTTTCCTCATTAGCAATAGCTGGTCCTTCAGACTGAGTTCAGGGTCACTCCTCCACCCCCTCTGATTTTAGAGGTTGCAAGGAGTTGCTGCGTTACAGCGTCACTCGTACATGTGAGGATTCCGGAGAGAAGTTGGATGTTTATAGTGATTAGCATCATCAGGACCACTACTTCACCCAAACAAACACTCACTGTGGTTCCAAAACTAACGTTGGCCCAAATAAGTGTTGTACCATGTGTATTTTCATCATGCAATGAAAAGTCGAATCGGGGGTAAAAGTGTAGGCTACGGTGTCCTTCATGTAGGCATCCTCTAGCAAGAGGCCCAATCCTAAAGCCTCCTCCTCAAGGAGCATGTTTGGAGAGTTCCATGCAAGTCCCTCCAGGTAGAAAGGATCTACGACATGAGACGGTCTGAAAGCAGAACCTAGAGAAAGAAGAAGTTCCGTTAGTGTGGAACAGGAAGGCAGGTATCACTTTCTGAGTTGTTCGTTCTTTTCACCGGTTGTATCACACAGAGTATATTTAGTGTTCCAACGTCTCTTTCTGTGATGCTGAATCTCATTCCAATCAGGTCGTGTCATGCCTTTTTTTCTGTCCGTTTCCTGTCCTTCACTTTTATATAATCCTATCATAGTCAGCACTGAGCTCCCTGAAAGAGCTCTTCACTAACGGATAAGAGACAGAACGTTTTCATAACCTGACCTGTCGCCATAACCTGACTTTGGATTAATTTCAAAAGTAAAGCAAGTCATAAAACGGTTGTGAAATAACGAAGACAGGCCGCAGCATTTAATCAGAGTCATTGGAATGACATTGACAAGTGCTCGTTTTTGTGTTGAAATCATGTGGTGGGGGCGAGGATCGAAGGCAAGACTGTTCCACCCATCGTTTTCACACTTTGTTCTGTTCGTCCAAACACAGGTGAACCTCATTGATTATTGAGTGAAAGACCAATGTTAGTGTTGATCTTGAAGGGGGGGCTGGTCTCAGTGGACCACCTAATGATAGAGTCTGTAGCTCATTACCCCCCCCCCCCCCAACCCCCCTCTTATTACACTTATTGTATGTTGTACGTCCTGGCACTTAATGTACACACTAATTGTATGTTGAACGTCCTGGTACTTGCAAATAGTGCTTAGCATTATGTAGCATCTTATCTTAGCTATCTTTGTTGTATACAGGGAATGGGTTAACCTAGCGAAAGTTAGTTCTTGGCACATGGTTCTATAAACATCCTTACTGGCGGGGCAAGGGTCCTTTGGGGCTCCAAGCAAGAAATTTGTGGGGCCCCCACCCCAATCCTGCACACTGAAAATTTTTGCACACAATTTCTGGGACATTTGATATGTATACTGAAAATAATACTTAAGAAGAGATAAGGGGTTCTCAAAGTGAATTTCAGGGAGGAACAGAAATTCTTAAAACCCTACGCCTATCAATAATTGTTGTAAATTAACTGACACCAACACAATATAAAATATGAACTTTTTTTATTACAAAAAATACAAATCTGAATGTTGTTAACAATAAAATAAATAGAAAAATAAAATTGCAACAATGTAGACACCAGTTGACGCGCAAGCGAATGATGAATAAATAACAGTAAATAAATAAATAAATGAATGAATAACAGAACAAACCGAACAAAACAAACTTGACATGGCTTGTGCAAAACAGGGTACCCACAGGTCCGCTGTTCTAAAAATGTTGCTTACGAGCCTTAGCTTGTGCAAATGCTGTGACAAAGTCATCTAGATCCATAGACCTTCGCACATTGTGCTCAATGGAAATAAGAGCAAGTCCAGAAAGTCTCTCCTGGGACATGGTTGACCTGAGGTAGTTTTTTATAAGTTTTAGAGCAGAGAAGCTTCTCTCACCAGACGCAACAGTGATTGGCAGAGTTAGAAGCAGACGAAGAGCAATGCTGAGGTTTCCATAGAGATCCAGAAGCTGCTCCTTGTAGATGTAATCCAGCATCATTCTTGGCCAGGAGGCTACAGCATCAGGGAAGGTATGTATTGCAGCTCTAATCTCTAGGACCAAATCCTCAGACTCTACATCCTGTAGAGTTTTCTCGAGGTTCTTGCAGTTGTCCGTTCTTGCAGTTTGCCGAGCTGATCACTCTCTCTCATGTTTTCTTTTGAGAACAGGAAACCATAAAGGCCAAAAACCTCTTTCATTTTTAAAAATCGGTCAGTCAAACTGGTGAGGGCTGTGTCCACTAAGGGGAGGAAAAACTCCCTTTTAAACTGCTCATCTGGGGTGGACTGGGTTTCTTCTCTGCCCTCATACAGAAACTGCTTTGTAGTTTTTCGCTGTCTTTTTGCCGGAAATGTCTTGTCAATTTCAAGGCCTCTCTGCTATCTTCTGTAGCATCACTTTGAGGCAGCAGCAAGTCCACTTTCCCTTGCATTTTCCCGATAGGTTCTCACTGCGCGCTGTTTCTGCTTTAAGTGTTTCAAGAGAAACACTGGGGCCCTGTAGAATCTTGCTTACCCGGTTGATCTGGTACAAAATACTATACCAGATAACAGTGCACATTACAAATCTCCATGTCATGAGTTCGGCCTTTATGCTCCTTGCTGTGGACAATGTCTCAGAGTCCTTCTTCTGCACTGAAAGGGTTTGGAGGCCAGACAGTGCTTGTATGAGTTCTGGAAGGTGGTAACGGACAACTTTCACGCTGTCAATCCTGGCTTCCCATCTGGTCACTGACAAGGATTTTACTGTTGCGTGCTTGACATGTTCCTGCAGAACTGCCCAGCGTTGCACAGAGGAGCTGAAGAGATTGTACAATCTCTGAAGAACACTGAAGAAGGAGATGGAGGCTACAGAAGATTTGGCAGCATCTGCTACAACCAGATTAAGAGTGTGACTGCTGCATGGGACACACAATGCCTTCTCATTCAGTTGCAGCAGTCTTGCTTGAACCCCTTGTTTATGTCCCATCATGTTGCTCCCATTGTCATAAGATTGTCCACGGCAATCTCTGATGTTCAAGTTGAGCTCATCCAACTTTTCCAAAAGTGTCTCAGACAGACCACTTCCAGTTGTGTCTTGAACATCAACAAATCCAATGAAATGTTCAGAGATCGATGCACCAACTGATGGCTCAAATTTTACCACTCTCAAGACGATAGACAGTTGTTCGGTGTGGCTTGTGTCGGGAGTACAATCCATTATGACAGAGAAGTACTTTGCTGCATTCACCTGTCTGGCTATCTCCTCACTGATTTTGCCTCCCACCAATGAAATGATTTCGTTTTGAATGTCCTTACTGAGGTAGTGCACTTTTGTTTGTTTGGTTTGGATCCTTCTTATATGTTCATTCATGATGGAATCAAACTGGGCCATCAGTTCCACCTGGGCTAGGAAATTGCCATTATGTGGATCATATAGAGCCTCTGTATGCCCCCTCAAAGCTTGATTTCTCTCAGCTAAATGGCATATGATGGCAATAACTCTGTGTATTACACCTCTCCAGTGCTCTACCTCAAGATGCATCAAATCCTGGTTTATCTGATCAATGGCTGTTTTAGTTTTGAGCCTTGTGTTGAGTTTCTGCCAACTCATCATATTGGTATGATGTGCCTTTGAATGCTCATGTTCCTTTAAATGATTAGATATGTTTTTCCAATTCCTAAATCCTCCTTTGGTAAGTGAATTGTCCAATTTTCCAAAAATTTGGCAAGCAAAGCAGAAGATGGAATCTGTACTGACTGAATACATGAGCCATCTTCGCTGTATTTTATCGCCGTTTTTCATGGTCATGTCATAATATTCCATTTTGAATCTCCGTGGAATTTTGTCCGTGTTCTGAGGGAAAACCATATCTTTCACCTGTTTGGGTCCTTGCGTTACCAGTTGGCACAGTTGTGTATGGTTGAGGATGGTTGGCCATTGTGCAGGGTCCTCTGAGATCAACTGTTCACATTTGGTTCTTGATGGAGCTGATGACAAAAAAGAAAAAAAACAACAACAGGGCATATTTGTTATAAATAACCTTTACTAGCATGGGCTAATTACAGCAATTCTTGTTGCAGTTATTATTATTGTCATTGTTATATGTTCTCTATGGAAGTAAAAAAATAAAAATTAACTCACAGTCATCTGTGTCCGCAGTTGGACTTGATATCTGATCATTGGTTGGATGTTCCTGCGCAGGAGGTTGAGAAACCACTGTGCTGCTGGAGGTGGATGTTGATGGAACTAAACTCAAAAAACAACAACAGGGCATATGAGAATCTCTATGGGCAGGCATATGATTATGTATGTGCACAGCATTTTCTACTACTACAACTTAATACTACTGCCATGAAGAATATTAAGGCATAACATTATCAATTAATGTGGAATAATGAACTTACAGTTGTCATCATCGGGGATGGGAGGGGGAACATCATCCTTCCCTGGATGTGTTGGTTTTAAAAAAGACAGTAATGATCCTGAGGAGAGATGAGAGGGAAACATATTGTTAAGTTCAACATGTATTATGCACTTGATGTACTCTTGTGGTGGGTGCACATATCATATGTACTGCCCAACACATATTTCTCCCTTTCTGGCACTATTAAGTTCATCTCATCATTATGCAAAGCTTATCATAGAAGGTGTACTTTAGTATTACATACTATTAGGCTGTTGTTGTTATTGTTGTTGTAGTTAGACTGCCTCACTAAACTTTCTGTTGTTTTCTGCTGGTTGAGACTGCTAGCTAGCTTCATGTAGCTGTGTCCTGTTACGCATTCGTCATAGCTTAGTTTTTAGCTTATTAGCCGCTATGGAGTCCGTGACAACACAACACAGTCAGTCAGAAAAACATAACAATGCACTTATTTACCACTGTCTTTCTTTCTTTTTTCCTCCTTTTCCTTCCTCTGTTTTTTCTTTTCTGCCCCGCTGGGATAACTCCTCTTCATGTCTTCGAAAGTGCGGAGCTCGGTGTAAGTGGGCGGAGCTCGGTGCTAAAGAAACAAATAAACCTTGCGGTTCGCGCTGGTTGACACAGACAGCGCTGACGGCAGAAGTGATGTGGGGGCCCCCAAGGGGGTTTGCTACGTCGCTTTTTCATAGTAAATGCCCATTGTTGTCGTTGCCGTGCCGTACATTTATTAGCACTTGGGGCACCCGTCACTGGGGAGGATGCCCAAGTGGGGGCCCCAGGCGATTGCCTGGTTTGCCTGTTGGCAAGCCCCGCCCCGACAGCGATATATTGTTGTTCCTCTTTGTTACATGTGTGGTTGTTTTCCTGTGTCTCCGCTCTCGTCCTCTGAAGGTCTCTCGCCATTGGCTGTTCCTCCACCATCGTCCAACCCCCTGTCCAATCTGGGAGCTGTCTGTTGGCCAATCAGTGTCATCAGGCCTTGATAACTTGCACCTGTTTGTAACACGCCATTGTCGATCGGCGAGAAGATCGCCCAGGACGGAAGTGACGGACAGCGACTGCTTGTTGGGAGGATTTGTTGGTAGAGAAAAAACTTTTGATTGAACTTAGTGGTTTTTGCACTTGTGTGATTGTGGTTCGTAAGAAATAAAGGAAAAGGATATCACTTGGTGGGGATTAGAGTTAGGTGGTGTTCTAGAGGCGGGTTCCCACCGACGACCTGTATAGGTCCGGAAAGGTGCCCGTTTTTTTTTTGTTTTGTTTTGTTTTTTCCCTCTTTTTCCGTCTTTTCTATCTGTAAAGGGAGTAAAGGTAGAGGGAGGGAGGAAAGGGAGGTAGGAGAACAGGGGCAGAGTAGGGGAAGAGGCAGTAGTAGTAATGAGGAAGGAAGAGAAGAGGAGATTCAGGGAAGAGGGGGAAAAGATGCTAAAAGAGCGAGAACAGTTAATAGTTTAGTTGTTAACGAACATCGGAGATGGCGAGTGACTCAAGTGAGGGGGAGGGAGTTAAGAAAAAAGTAGATTGTCAAAGTGATAGTCCGGTTTGCTGAGGAGGGAGGAATAGGAAAAACGAACCCGTTAAAGCTAACAAAGGAGTTAACGGGAAAATGCAGTGACATAAAGTTTGCTAGGGTGTTAGGAGATGGAAATTTGTTGATTGGTTGCTCGGATGAGCTTCAGGTAGTACTGACAAAGCAACTAACAACGGTAGATGATGGATTTACAATGGCAATTAAAAAAGCAAAGCCCTCAGCCCCAGGGGGAGATCAGGTGAGCTATGTAATGTTAAAACGTTTAGGAGAAAGAGGAATGGTAAAATTGTTAGAGCTATATGTGTATGGAAGGAAGCAGTGGTGATTCCGATTAGGAAACCAGGAAAAGATCCAGGTGAACCTTCTAATATAGGTAACATAATGGAGAGGTTGGTGACAGAAAGGCCAACATATGATATTGAGAAGAAAGGGTTGTTGACAAGTTGTCAAAGTGGTTTCAGAAAAGGGAGACGTACAATGGGTGCAGTGATGAGGCTTGAAAATGAGATACGGAAAGCACAGGCAAACAAAGAGTCAGTAGTAGTAGTGCTTTTTGATATCGAAAAAGTATATGACGTGGAAGGAAGGTTTGTTAATTAAGTTGTACAAGATGGGAGTAGGTGACAGGGTATTTAACTGGATAAAGATGTTTTTGTTTGACAGAAAAATACAAGTCTGGATTGGGTCTGAAATGTCAAATAAGTATATGGTGGGGAATGGCACTCCCCAAGGAAGTGTAATTAGTCCTTTATTGTTTATCATCATGATAAATGATGTTTTTTCAAAGGTACCAGAGGATATAGGAAGTTCACTTTTTGCAGATGATGGGGCGTTGTGGAAAAGGGGAAGAAATGTGAACCATATTATCAGTAAAGTCCAGTCTGCAATTGATGGGGTGACAGAGTGGGGATTTGACTGGGGGTGCAGATTTTCAGTAGAGAAAACTCAAACTGTAATTTTCACAAGGAAAAGAATGGAGGATGAGATGAAATTGAGGATGTATGGGAAAGAATTGGAAAGAGTTGGAACATTTAAATATTTGGGAGTTCTTTTTGACACAGGGAATTGGTTAGCCTAGTGATTGTTGTACTTGTACTTGGTTCTATGAACATCCTTACTGTACCGATAGCAGATGTTGTTGCACTTCTTATGACAAATGTACTTATTGTAAGTCCCTTTGGATAAAAGCATCTGCTAAATGCCCTAAATGTAAATATAAATGACTCTAGAGTAACATGGGCAGACCATATTAGGAATATAGAGGATAAATGTAAAAAGGTAATAAATGTGATGAGATGTTTGACTGGAAGGGATTGGGGAGCGAGCTGTTCAGCATTAAAGACTATATATGTAGCTATGATTAGATCTGTATTTGATTATCGGTGTATAGTGTATGGGTCAGCCGCAGTATCTCTCTTGAAAAAGCTGGACGTGATTCAGGGAAAGGCATTAAGGGTGGGGTACCAGTGCCTGCGCTGCAAGTAGAATTGGGGGAAATGCCACTGGAATTGAGAAGGAAACAATTGATGGGAAACTATTGGGCAAATTTGCGAGGGCACAGTGAGTCTCACCCCACAAAAGGAGTGTTGACAAAATGCTGGGTTTATGGGAAGTGTGAGAGGAATCATTTTGGTCGGGTGGGGAATGATATAGCAAAAGAGTTTGGTGTGGGTGAAATGAATCCAAGTCCAACAGTGGTATATCCATGGAGGATGGTGTGGCCAGAGGTGGACTGGTTTGTGATGGAAAGAAAGAAGAGAGAAAACAGATAGACCTGGCTAGTGTTTTTAATGTACATCTTCTTCTAGAGTACAGTGAGTCTGTTCATGTTTTTTACAGATGGCGCGAAAACAATCTCAAACAGGAGTGACAGGATTTGGAGTAGCTTAATAGAAGAACATCGGATAATTTAAGCGTGTATACAGTGGAGATGTTAGGGGTGCTGGTCGCATTAAAATGGGTGGAATCAAGTACAGTGGAAAAAATTGTGATATGTACAGATTCAGCGTCCGTTTTGGCAAGTATGAGGTTGTTTTCCTCAAGCAGTCGCCAAGGGTTGTTGTATGAAGTTCTACAGTCAATTACGAGAATCGTTCAGCAGGGGAGGCAAATAAAATCTTTATGGGTTCCAGCTCATGTAGGGGTGAAGGGAAATGAGAAAGCCGATGAGATGGCTAAAAAGGCATTGGAGAAGAAAAAAGTAGAAATGAACATCAGTATAAGTAAGGCAGAAGTGAAAGGTCTGATATGGGAAACGGTCAACAAAATGTGGCAAGACAAATGGAATAGTGAGGAGAAAGGGAGATTTTATATAATATTCAAAAAAGTGTTAATGTTAAAATGGTGTATAGTGGTCAGAGGAAGAATGAACATTTTTTGATAAGGTTAAGGTTGGGGCACAGTGCGCTAAATAAAACAATGGAATTGATAGGAAAACACCCTACTGGATTATGTGAGGGGTGCCAGGTAGAGGAGACAGTGGAACATGTCTTAATGTACTGTAGTGATTATGGGATAGAGAAAGTATGAAAAATCAATTGAGAGAATTGGGAATGCAGGTGTATACTTTGGAAAATGTTTTAAGTTTAAGGAAGAGGAAATATATAAAAGTATTGTTTGACTTTTTGAGAGAAACAGGTTTATATGATAGGATATAGAGCAAGAAGAAAAAAGCAAGAAGAAGAAGAAGAACACGCCATTGTCTGGCTGTTTGTTGGCTGTGTCATGCCGTTGCTTCTGTTTTTGAGATGCCATTGGGGTTTAGATGAACAGGTAAGATACCCTTGGGTGTACACTACCATCGCATAGTTTTTTCCTCTGTTATCACATCAGGTTAGAAGCGGGGCCACCCTCTGCATGTATTAGTTAGGTTGTATGTGTGCACTAGTTAGTTGTCACTTTATCTTGTTTTCTTTGATTTGGCTCCACTTGTAGTTCCCTATTCCGCTTGGCGGAACACTTGCCAAATAAATACACATTTGTACTTAGTTTGTTGTTGTGCCACGCTTTATTGTTCTCCCAGTCAGTCCAACAGCAACATGCGTTATGGTTCCCCTACCCCCCCCCCCCCCCCCTAGACGTAACATATTTGGGGGCTCGTCCGGGATCCTCATCTGCCTTAAGTTGGTTTAATATTCAACATTCATTTAACATTCAAAATACAAACCTATTATGCACTTCAACCATTTGAATGAATGATGTCAAACCAACTGGGCAACATGCAGATTAATGTCCCCCATGTGCCACAAGGCTTATTTTTCAAATATATCATTTTGGCAATTCTTTTTACAATTAATATAAAATTAACAAATAAACGTATTATGCTCCTTGATCTTTTGACCTCAAGTTGTCAAACCAACTGTACAAACCAGATAATAATAACCCCCATGTGCCACCAGGCTTATTTTTCAAATTTGTTTTCTGCTTTTCAGTAAGTGGGTAGTATGGAATATGCCAAGTTGAAACAGTAAATTTTCTCTTCTTATGTAAATCTGCTTGCAAGGCGGATCTTGTCAGTAATCGTGAAATCTTAAGTATAGTACGTTTTTGGAAACATTTGTTTGCATTGATTGCTGACAGAACATCTGAATGACAACGTCCAAAGCAGTTTGGACTTTCTGAAGGCACTAATATCAAATAGCAAGAGTCAAGAGCACGAGGATCATATGGAGGCAGAGTTGTACAGTTTTTGAGGATGCAGAAATCGGAAGGTCTGTCAAAACACTTGTTGGAAGCTCTCCATACACAAGAGAATTCAAAGGAATCTATGAGGAAGTAGGATCAGCGGCAGAAGGACAGCAGGAAAATGTTCACAGTTCAAATCCATACCATTGCCCCAGAATAATAGAAGTTCTTCTGGACAATTACAGGCCATTTACCCTCTTTGGAGTGGTGCCATGTTGGGAGACCTACAGAGGTATGCCAGACAAAAAACACAGAGAAGACGACCTGGAACAAGGCCAAACTAGAGACACAAATTGCCATATTGAGAATTGGTTTGGGATTGTGAAACACAACATTTTCCACAAAAAACGAAACCTCAGGTCATCAGAATTCATCAGAAAAATGTATGGTTCACTCAAAGGAAGATATAATGAACATATCCTCAGACATCAACTTCCAGAGGACCTCCTTATCAGACCACTATGTCCCAAAAATGATGTGGAATTAGCTGAAGAGAGATGGGCAGAGCGCGGAACCCCAAGACAAACTGACGAATCCAAATACTATGGTGCATCTAAAAGTGAACGAAAAACAAAAATAAAAGAGTGAGAGCAGGGCAAAAGCAAAAAAAGGCAAAATGATATAACTTAGGTCAAAAGGTCAAGGAGCATATTACGTTTATTTATTAACTTTATTTGTGAAAGATTGCCGAAATGAAATATTTGAAAAATAAGCCTTGTGGCACATGGGGGTTATTATTATCTGTGTTATACAGTGGGTTTGATTTATTGAGGTCAAAAGGTCAAGGAGCATAATACGTTTACTTATTCATTTTAATTGTGAAAAATTGCCGAAATGATATATTTGAAAAATAAGCCATGTGGCACATGGGGGACATTAATCTGCATGTTGCCCAGTTGGTTTGACATTATTCATTCAAATGGTTGAAGTGCATAATAGGTTTGTATTTTGAATGTTAAATGAATGTTGAATATTAAACTAACTTAAGGCCGGTGGGATCCTCAGTGTAGGACTCCACATCGGGCTGGCTGTGAGTTGTTTGGTGCAGGTGTACGCATAGTGTAGCTAGTTTGCGTGTATAGGATAGGCAGTAGTTGTTTTTGTAGGGCTCGTTATGGAGGCTTTGATTTGGGTGTCTTTTTGGCTGATCCATCTATGGATCGGATTGACAGATGCCGGAAGGCTAATTTATATGCCATAGCGGCTCATTTTGAGTTTCCAGTTCAGGGGGCCCTGATCAAAGCGAGACTTAAGGAGTGTGTTGTGGATATGCTACTGGGCAAGGAGGTGCTTGGTGTGACAGTGGCTTCTCCTTGTAGTGATGCCAGTGCGGACGTGCAGGCTGGGGCAGAGGCTAAGCCACCCGCTGCCTTACCGCGTTTTAATCCGTTGTCGCCTACTTTATCACTGTCGTCTCAGGACGCCCGTCTGAAAGTAAGGTTGGCCTGCTTGCATATGGAGGCGCAGGAGAGAGAGCGGCAGGCTGAGCATGGAGAGAGGCAAGCTGAGCGTGAGCACCATCTGGAGATTCGACGGATTGAGGCAGAGAAGGAGGTGAAACTACGGAGGTTGGAATTGGAGGCTGCAAGTGCGGCACGTTCACCCCAAGCCACTCTCTCTTCTCCACTTGCTAGCTCATTTGGCACATTGGATGTGACTAAACAAATGTCTTTGGTTCCGCAGTTCCGGGAATCGGAAATTAATCCTTATTTTGGGTGTTTGAATGCATCGCAGTTTGTATGCAGTGGCCTAAAGAGGTGTGGCCCCTCTTGCTTCAGTTTAAACTATCTGGTAAAGCTCAAGAGGTGTTGGCGTCCATTTCGTTGAAGGACAGTCTAGATTACGAAAACCACTGTTCTTTGTGCGTATGAGTTAGTGCCTGAGGCATACAGACAAAAGTTTAGGAGTTGCAAAAAGTCTCCTGATCGTACTTTCATGGAGTTTGCTCGAGAGAAGGCCACCTTGTTTGATGGGTGGTGCACCGCCACTAAACTAAGATTTTTCCTCTCTTCGAGAATTAGTCCTGCTGGAGGAATTTAAGAATAGTATATCCGAACGAATAGTAACATACTTGAATGAGCAAAAAGGGATGTCACTGTCCCAGGTAGCTGTATTAGCGGACGAGTTTGTACTGACCCACAAGCCTGCTCATGTGTTCTCTACCTCTCCCACCACTCAGTTTCACTCCCTTTACGCTCTAGGGAGGAACGGGAGTGTTTTTATCGTCATGAACTTGGCCATTTAATTGCTGACTGTCAGCTTTGTATGAGAAATCATCCACCGCCCATTCAACAACCAAAGGGGGTTGGATTGATAAGTAGTTTCTTGCTCTTTGGCAGTTATGCCGAATGTGTGCGTTTCTGACCTTCCTGACCCCAGCTACAAACCATTTATTTTGAGTGGTCTCGTGTCACTGACCGGTGGTCCAAAGGACCAGCAAATGGTTCAGATTCTCCGAAACACTGGGGCTCTCTGATGTAGTGCCATTGTCAGGTGATTCATTCTGTGGTTCCAGTGTTTTGGTTCAGGGCATAGAGATGGGGTTTGTGCCAGTCCCCTTGCACCTGGTACATTTAAAATGTGATTTGGTCAGTGCAATTTTCAAAGTCGGGGTACGTCATAAAAGGCGTTCAGTTTCATCGTGGGCAATGATATTGCTGGAGGCAGAGTGCTGCCTATGTTAGGGGTATGGGACTGTCCCAAAGCTAACGCTGAGGATGAGTTAGCCGGGAGATTCCCTGGGATTTTTCCAGTGGGTGCCGTTACACGGGCGCAGTCCCGACCATTGAGTGATGTGGTTGACCTATCTGACTCCTTTCTTGTCCCAGTAGGGGACACAAATTAGGTAACTGGTTGTACCCCTGTGCCCCCTCCACAGCCTGATAAGAACAGTGCCGTCGAGTGTGCTGGCCTTAGTCTCGACCCATTACCTCTACCGATAACTCGTGATTAGCTGGTTGCTATGCAAAAGATATATTCTACACTGGAGCAGTATTATGTGAAGGCTGTTACTCCGGGTGGCGATGTCGACGGTGGGTAACGGTGGTAACACTCTTTCTTCTGACAAATGCACGTATATTCTAAGTCGCTTTGGATAAAAGCGTCTGCTAAATGTCGTTAATGTGAAATTTTATTGTGGAACAAGGACAGAATAAAGGAGACCAATAATCCATAACTTAAGGAGCAGAGTGACCCTTCTGAGAGGCTCTGAGACTGACCTCTCCATATGCTCAGATAAGCGTTTGTGTTTAGATATTTTAACATTAGTAAAGTAATGGTTGATTTGGAGGCAGGTACTGAGCAGGCACGGCGTTATGGGTGGGCCTGATGGACCTGGGACCACCCACGGTTCAACCGGCCCACCCAAAACTTTTCTTCCAAAAAATAAAAATGTTATATTTTTATCATAACTTTTTGATTGGGGAAAAGATGCTGAATGACAAAATCATGAAATAATGAAGAAAGAGAGTCTGGTTAAAGAATAGGACACATTTTATTTATATTCAAACACAAAATACTTTTGAATATTAAAATGCTGAAAAGGTATCAATTAATAACTTCCACAGATCCCGTGAACTTATAGATAAACAACGATACAACATTGTAACATAATGCGCCGACATTGATGAATGCAATTAATTAATAGGACTCTCTTTTGAAAATACATTTAAATGTCGTTATTTTATTATAATTTAATAAATAACCTATCAGGGGTTGACACTGTAGAGAAGAGGATTAGGGTAACATGTGATTCTGTTTTTTTGAGTTCTGACTTCAAACTCAGAACTCATTCAAAAAAATTCTCATCTGGCCCTAAACCTCTTCCACAAAAATGCTTGTATGTCTGGAGCACTCAAAATTAAATTAAAAAAAACTTCTAGCAGTTCATATTTTCCTCTAAAGTATCTGGTCAGCTATCTTGAAGCTCATTGGCCGGCACTGTGTAAGAAGCATTTCTATTGGACGGTATAATGCGTTGAGGGCGTGCCGGTGGTTCACTCCAAGGGTGGAGGAGAGGAGGTGGAGGTGATGAGCTTCAGGAGGGAGGGGGCGGAGGCCAATGCTGATCTTTTTGTCGCCCGGCTGTGAAACACAAACACAGAGACTTAGATTTTGTTTTTCATAAAAATGTGTGTGAATGAATGAGTGTGTGAGTGAATTAATATGTGAGTGAATGAGTGAGGGACACTTACATAAGCTCCCTGACCTTCGTCTTCACCCAGGGCTCATCATGTTTTAAACAGAACGAACTACCGCTCTCCGTTTCGAAACTACACAAACACAGAGACACCGTGAGTGGTCTGAGCCATGGGTGACACCCTATATGAGGTTAACACATCCTGACACACACGTTCAAACAAAGACACACAACTGAACACATGTTCAAACGGAGACACAGATCCTAAGACACGTTCAAATGAAGACACACATCCTAGCACATGGTCAAAGCTAGAGATGTTTCTTTTGAAGAACACATTTGTTCCATATGGCTGGTCACCTACATGACGGCATTGACACAGGGCTGGTTTCTCTTCTGCACCGTGTAGCCCATGATGGTTTCAGTGATCTCCTTTTCTGCTCACCCTGGTGCAGCATTTGGAGAACTTCTCATCTGCTGAAGGAGGAACAGAAAGACGGTTAGTTATCACTAACTTTCACATTGTAAGATGGCCGTCCGTACCTCGGTTCGCGTGGCGTCCCCTGAGAACCCAGGTCCCCATCGTCCCCGTCCTCCCCTCACCTGCAGATCCTTGTCCGCTCAGAGCGACCACCACAGCCAGCAGCAGCAGGCTCTTCGTCACGAGGCCACAGGTCGTCATCTTCACTGGTTCTGATTGGCTGCTTTTAACGATCAAGAGATGGACAGGAGGACGACAGAGAAGATCTGGTGTTAATGCTCTTCTACCGTTAGACCAGTGGACTGCCCTCTCTCAGCAGGACAGGGATATTTATATTGTGAAAAGGAGAAGTGCTGGAGTGATGTCTCTCTCTCTCGCTCTCGCTCTTTTTTTCTTTCTCTTAACACGACCTCCCTCACTCACTCGCTCACTCGCCCACTCAATCTCCCTGTCTGTAGATCTGTAGATCTATTTGTATATGGATATGTATATATAGATATATCAAGACATTGATCTTTATGTATCGGTCTACCTCTAACATGTCCAGACCATAGGGTCCAGACCCTCCCTAGGGAAGCCCTTATCCGCCCACTTCCTGACGCAGTATCGGCCATGTTGGTTCTGCTGGGTCTTGAAAGAAGTGTACGTGGGTTCAAAACCAAAATGGCCGCTAGGTGAACGACCATGTAATCTTTTGTTTGGTTGACTGGCGACATTCAGACAGACGGAGAGACAGACAAACAGACAGACACGTGTTTAATCTGCCTCTTTCAGCAGTAACAATCCAGCACTTGACATCGGTTATCGTCCACCTCTCGTCAAACGATCCGTTCACAGGAACACGGATGCTAGTATCCTCATTAGCATAGCTGGTCCTTCAGACTGAGTTCAGGGTCACTCCCCACTCCCTCTGATTTAGAGTTGCAGGAGTTGCTCGGTCACACTGTGAGGATTCCCGGGAGACAGGTTGGATGTTTAGTGATTAGCATCTGGACCACTTCACCCAAACAAACACTCGCTGCGTTCCAAAACTAACGTTGGCCCAAATAAGTGTGTACCATGTGTATTTTGTTGCATGAAAGTCGAATCGGGGGTAAAAGTGTAGGCTAAGGTGTCCTTCATGTAGGCATCCTCTAGCAAGAGGCCCAATCCTAAGCCTCCTCCTCAAGAAGCATGTTGGAGTTCCATGCAAGTCCCTCCAGGTAGAAGGATCTACGACAGGAGACGGTCTGAAAGCAGACCTAGAAAGAAGAAGTTCCGTTAGTGGGACAGGAAGGCAGGTATCACCTTCTGAGTTGTTCGTTCTTTTCACCGGTTGTATCACGCAGAGTATATTTAGTGTGCTACCGTCTCTTTCTGTGATGCTGAATCTCATTCCGATCAGGTCGTGTCTAATGCCTTTTTTTCTGTCCGTTTCCTGTCCTTCACTTTTATATAATCCTATCATAGTCAGCACTGAGCTCCCTGAAAGAGCTCTTCACTAACGGTTAAGAGACAGAACGTTTTCATAACCTGACCTGTCGCCATATTTGACTTTGGATTAATTTCGAAAGTAAAGCAAGTCATAAAACGGTTGTGAAATAACGAAGACAGGCCGCAGCATTTAATCAGAGTCATTGGAATGACATTGACAAGTGCTCGTTTTTGTGTTGAAATCATGTGGTGGGGGCGAGGATCGAAGGCAAGACTGTTCCACCCATCGTTTTCACACTTTGTTCTGTTCGTCCAAACACAGGTGAACCTCATTGATTATTGAGTGAAAGACCAATGTTAGTGTTGATCTTGAAGGGGGGCTGGTCTCAGTGGACCACCTAATGATAGAGTCTGTAGTTTAGCTCATTGACCCCCCCCCATCCCCCTCTTATTACACTTATTGTATGTTGAATGTCCTGGCACTTAATGTACACACTTATTGTATGTTATACGTCCTGGTACTTAATGTACACACTTATTGTATGTTATACGTCCTGGTACTTAATGTACACACTTATTGTATGCTGTACGTCCTGGTACTTAGTGTGCACACTTATAGGGTTAACCTAGTGATTGTTGGTGCTTTGCACTTGGCTCTATAAACATCCTAACTGTACCGACAGCGATATGTTGTTGTTCCTCTTTCTTCTGACAATTGTACTTATTTTCAGTCACTTTGGATAAAAGCATCTGCTAAATGTCGTTAATGTGAAATTTTATTGTGGAACAAGGACCGAATGAAGGAGACCAATAATCCATAACTTAAGGAGCAGAGTGACCCTCTGAGACGCTCTGAAACTGACCTGCCCATATGCTCAGATAAGCGTTTGTTTAGATATTTTACAAGTAGTAAACTAATGGTTGATTTGGAGGCAGGTACTGAGGTTTTTTTCAAAGATTCGGGTAAAGATGCCGAAAGACAAAATCATAAAAATAATGAAGATAGAGAGTCAGGATATAGAATAGGACACATTTTATTCATATTGAAACACACAAAATACTTTTGAATATTAAAATGCTAAAACCGTAAAAATTAATAAATAGCTAGAACCTTCAACAAAATCCAGTGAACTTATACATAAACAGCGATACAACATTGTAACCCCTGGGTATAGTGCCTACTATGATTTTTATTGGGGGTGATGCCATGTGTTTCATGTTTCATGTTTTTATCATTGTCCATGTAAAATATTTATGTATGTCTCACCGATGCTCTCTGTGTGCCTAAAGCAAATTTATCTCATGAGAGAGACAATAAAATACTTTCTTACTCTCTCTCCTCTTCTCAATCATCTCTCTCTCTCTCTCTCTCTCTCTCTCTCTCTCTCTCTCTCTCTCTCTCTCTCTCTCTCTCTCTCTCTCTCTCTCTCTCTCTCTTCTCTCTCTCTCTCTCTCTCTCTCTCTCTCTCTCTCTCTCTCTCTCTCTCTCTCTCCCTCCATCAATATCTCTCTCTGTCTGGGGGGGGAGAGGGAGACGGGGGGGAGAAAGAGAGACAGAGAGTGTGTGTGTCCAGCCGTCTGTCTCTGGTTTCTTTCTACAACCGACATAGAGACACTGAGGCACCCCCCCCCCCCCCAAAACCCAGGGAGGTCCAGAATAATATCGGAAAAACGTTTCTTTTATTTATAATTTCTGATGAATATATTATTATTATTAAAGTGCGTATTGGAAGTTAGATACTTCAGTGAAGAACCATATAGGAAAAAAAATCGAATACACGATTTTTTAATTTTTATTAATAAATCTACACTACAAGTGGCATCTTGAGCCGTTTTTGTGATACAATTTTACTTCCGCATCTCAAACGCTCGTTTTCAAGCGTGACGTAGGAAATTGGTAGAACGGACGTTCTAATCATCATAGACTACACATAGGCAACATAACAATGGATAACAGTTTCGGACCACTTCCGTACAATTTTGAGCCAGCTAGCCGTGAGGGAGAACAGCAACCACCTAATAGGGGGAGACACCATGGCAATAGGAGGGGAGATAGAGTTGTGGTGTCAGGAGAATCAGTGGAGAATTGGGCAGGTGTCTTGGTGAGTAACTGGCATTAGCTTGAGTTAATATTAGCTAATGACAGCAAATGATGGCCACGTTTCAATATTTAACAGGCATAACTTGGCTAGTACTTGATTATATATGAATCTACAGGATGTATAACTCCACACTATCTCTTACATAACTACTACTGGAGGGATGGAGGGAGGGCGGACGGACGGGTGGGCGAGCAAGAGAGTGCGCGATCAAACTGAAAGAAACGAGCAAAGTTAACCTCACATTTCATTTTGATAGGTGCTTGTGTGGGAAATGCGAAACGATATTGTTTCCCTATCCTAAAGGCAGTATCGTATAGTATAGTAAGTATATATAGTATATATGTAGTAGTAGTAGTATAGTAACGTTTCCGAATCGTTGAATCTCTGACCGGTCCGTGATCTTCACTGCCGCCGGTGGCTGAGCCCGAAGCTGCGGCTGGAGCGGCATGAATTGAGGGAATCACACCGGCTTTCAGCCTCACTCTTTTCTCGCTCCGAAAACCCATCTTGAACTCCATCATGTCCCCGGAAACATAGTCCTCAGGTCTAAAGTGAGCCGCGCAAATGAACGAGTATTTGGTGACAGAGGCGAAAAAAAAGTCCTTTCTCTTCACCTGAACAAAATGCACCCAGGCTCGAAAGCCTGCTCCATCCTTTCTCCGATCGGGGAAACTGTGAAATCGGTGATGGTCGGACAGGAGGTCGGAGTTGGAACAACCCCCACAGATACAAAACCTCATCTCGCCGATTAAAAAAAAAATAAAACCCGAATATGGTGAATACAAGACCGCTCACCGCGGTAAAAAGGCTCCAGGGGGTCATAAAGGCAGCGCAGAAAATCGCCGGCTGCCCACTTCCCTCTCTAGATGAACTGCACAGCTCACGCTGCCTTAAAAAAGCTAAATCCGTCCTGCAGGACTCATCACACCCCGGCCACAAACTGTTTGAACTACTGCCATCAGGCAGGAGATAACAGGTCCATGAAAACCAGAACAAACAGACTACAAAACAGTTTTTATCCAACAGCCATAACCTCACTAAATGTTGCTACCAGAGCATAGTTGTGTTGTGTATCACATCTGTGTAGGCACATTTATAAATGTGAATGTTTGTGTGGGTGTGTCTTATGTGTTTTTTAGTGTACTTAGTTGATTAGCTTTTATAGTTTTTTATTGATTTATTTATTTATACGTACTACCTCAATGTGATGTTTTTTACTGAACAAGGACTGCACTTAATTTCGTTGTACTTGTACTGTTACAATGTTACAATGACAATAAAGACTCTATTCTATTCTAACTACTCACAACTACGCATAGAGCTGAGGCAGCAACAGCGACCGCGTCTACCAATTCCTTGGCTCTATAAACAGACGCGTTTGACGTATCACATAAAAAAACAACGGTTTTTGAAGCCTTGCTCAAAATAGGCACTTTAAAACTGGAATTTTTGCCGATATAATATTTTTAACTGATAAAATCCTGCATTTCAATTTCAAAGGGCAATTTCAGAGAATGTTATGTATAAATATTTAAAAAAAAAATTAACTTCCAATACGCACTTTAAGGCACTTATGCAAGCATTATTCACTAATAAAACGAGAATGATCATCGGCTGAACACACGAGAACATTCAGTTGGATCCACTGAGTTGCTTATTACAATTATGTATTATTATTATATTATAATTATTATTACTAAAACAACAGAAGCAGCAGACTTTACAAATCATCAGAGTGTCAGTCCTCTCAGGCCTTCAAAGATTCTTCATCAATAGCCTCTCATCCTAGTGGGTGTGTCTGTGTATGTTTGTGCCCTTGCGCGCTCGGCCGTCTGCCCGTCTGTCTGTGTTTTCTTTCTACAACTAACACAAAGCCGCTGAAGCACCTCCCGCTAACACAAACGCAGGGAGGAGGTCCTCCTGGGTGAAGGTGGACTGGAAGGTGTGGATGTGTGTGTCTGAGGACCCTCCTCCACCTGGGGACACTCTGTAGAAGGACAGAGTGCCAGCAGGCCGATCCAGATACACTCCTAATCTGGTAGAGCCAGAAGGGGGGGGGAGACCTATGAATGTCTCTGTATTGTTGTACCAGGCATAGAAACCATGCTCATAACAATCAAGACTCCAGGACTTGTTGTTCCGTCCAAGCAGGCTGTCATAACCCCCTCCTCTCCTTGTGATTCCTCTGAATGTCACTCCTATAAAAACATCTCCTTTCCTCTCTACCTCCCAGTAACAGCGGCCAGTCAGAGCCTCTCTACCCAACACCTGAGCCTGGGAGTCAAATCTCTCTGGGTGATCCGGGTACGAATGGTCCTCTCCATCCCGCGTCACCTTCCTGTTGTCCTCGGACAGAGAGAGTTCTCGGTTGGCCGTGTTGGGGTCCAGTGTGAGTTCACAGGCATCTGACGGGAGAACAAGACATTATTAGATGCTGAACCATTCTTCATCGTCATCATCATCATCATCATCATCATCACGTGTACTACTCTCCTGCATTCTTCTTCTTTTTTTGGTTGCTCTCGACTTCAGACATTAACATAGACAAAAAAAAAGGCATATGATAGGTACTATAGTGGAATCAGGTGCTGTCGATTTTCTAAGCAATGGTACACATTGTGATTAAGATAATTCAAGTTAAAGTTAATTAGAAATCCTGTATGTGTGTGAGTTAATGTCCCAAAGAAAGCATTGAAACGAAGACGGTAGAAGCTAAACATCAATGGACTTAAATAACACCTCTTTTACGTCATAACATCCACTCAATCTAATCTAGGGAACCGTTCACAGAATTCGTGGTTCGGATTTTGGTTCGCTACGTTTTGGGTAAAGCAGGCGATGACACAAGTGACTATAAAAAAAAAAGTACACATATAAACATGTAGACAAGCACACACACACACACACACACATACATTTATAAATATATTAACAACGTTATGACTACATCAACAACAATGTTATGAATATATCAACAACAATGATATGAATATATCAACAATACTATGAATATATCAACAACAATACTATGAATATATCAACACCAATGTTATGAATGCATCAAAAACAAACATCTCTTCTTGGATCCAGGACTTACCAACGACAAGCAGCTCAGAGGTGTGATTGGCCGTGCCAGCGCTGTTGCTCGCCATGCAGCAGACCGTGTTCACGCCATACCTCACCCCTCTGACGAAGAGGAACCCCCTCTCCACCCAGGCCTCTGATTGGCCGTCTGTGCCGTCTCTCTCCAGGGGCCTGCCATTGTGGAGCCACTCGATGGTTGGCTCCGGCGTGCCGCCGGCGTGGCAGGTGTAGCGGGCCGTTTGGCCCACGGGTAACACCTGGGTAGAGGAGTGGAACTCTGTGATGCTGGGGGCCTCCTCCTCTTCCTCCTCCTCTTCCTCCTCCTCCTCCTCTTCCTCCTCCTCCACGGTGGGCATCACTGAACCTGAAGATACTAGGAGGAGAGGAGAGAACGTCTACAACACGGATCTAGAGACGCACCGTCAGACACTCCCTTCACTCTATCCTAATACATGTCCACAGTAGACCACAATAGAAACCTGAATTTAATAGCCCACAGTAGAAACATGGCCGTAGCAGACCACAATATAAACCTGACCTCAGTAGACCACAATAGAAACCTAACTTTATTAGACCACAATATAAACCTGACCTCAGTAGACCACAATAGAGACATGGCATTAGTAGACCACAATAGAAACATGGCATTAGTAGACTATAATAGAAACATGGCATTAGTAGACCACAATAGAAACATGGCATTAGTAGACTATAATAGAAACATGGCATTAGTAGACCACAATAGAACCCTTACCTTAGTTGACCTAAACACAACCAACCACCTTTCAACTCTTAAAGGGTATATTTACTGTATCTACGGCAAAGAGAACAGAAAGGAGGAACCGTTTCTCCACTCAGGAACACAAACAAAGTCTACGGACCCTCTTTTTTCCGCTCAGCCAGCAGGCGATCCAGGTCTAGGACCTTCTCACAGATCCAGTGGTGCAGTCTGTCGCACGGTTCTTCGGACCAGCCGTCCTCCCCTGCTACGACACAGTCCTCTGCTCCGCCGTCATCGCGTGGTTTACCGTGTCTCCAACTGAGAACCACGAGGAGGAGACAGTGGAGGTCAGTCTGTTACTCTCAGAGAAGAGATGCTGCTGAATAGAGTCTTCAGCCTTACCTTGAGGTCATGGGGGTACCATCCACCCACTTGAAGGTCCCCTCTGTCTCTTGATCACTTAGTCCAAGCCAGGAAGAATCCATCAATCTGCTGACAAACCTGAAAATCTGTTCCTAAGGGTAAAAGCATCTGTTGTCATGACAACAAAGCTGAACGCGCACACGCACACTAGTGTTTGCTCGTTCGTTCGTGAACCGGTTCGAATGAACAAGTCTTTAGGACGAACGAACCGAACCGGTTTGTTTCTCTTGTTTCTCTTCGTCTCGTTCACCATTCAATGCTCTTTGCACAGCTCCACTACTTCCTGAACTTAATGCTGCTCCTTTATTTCCTGTCTTACATTATTGGATAAACTGATTAATCCAGGTGTGTCTGACCATTGGGACTACTCAGACACACCTGGATTAATCAGTTTGTCCAGTAATGTAAGACAGGAAATAAAGGAGCAGCACTAAGTCCAGGAAGTAGTGGAGTTGTGCATAGAGCCCATTCACCGCAAACTCCACTGAACGAACAAACTAGTTTCCGGTAGCAATAACTCCACTGAGTCTGACTGACTCAGCTTAGAACCGTGCAATGGCGTGCATTCCATGATGCGATTTACCGCTACCGGAAACTAGGCTGTTTCGCGAACGAATCCACTGAACTGGGAGGAAACTCGACTGAACTGGGAGGAGTCGTTCGCGAATCATTTGTTCGTTCAGCCTGGTTTCCGGTAGCGGTAAATCGCATCATGGAATGCACGCCATTGCACGGTTCTCAGCTGAGTCAGTTAGACTCAGTGGAGTTAGTGCTACCGGAAACTCGACTGAACGAACGAACGATTTGCGAACGACTCCTCTTGGCGAACTGAATGACGCGAACTGGGTCACGGAAACGAATCATTAAATCCACCACTACGCACACACACACCACACACACACACATCTCTCTCTCTCTCTCCTCTCTCTCTCTCTCTCTCTCACTCACTCACCTCACTCACTCACTCACTCACTCACTCACTCACTCACTCACTCACTCACTCACTCACTCACTCACTCACTCACACGCACACACCTGTTCTTCTCTGCTGTTGATGACCACCAGGTCTGCGTTTCTCTGCAGACAGTCTTCTCTGCTGGCCATCCAGCTCTTCTTAGTAGTAGAAATAAGGTAGACACTACGGGCGTGAAACATCGAGCCATGAAGCGTCAATTCATCTGTTGAATATAAAAGAATATCCTTAACAAACACAGAACTGCTTATCTTACCGTCTTTGTTATTGACACACAACCCTGGGACCTGACCTTAACAGACCACAAAAGAGGCATGACCTTAATAGACGACAATCGAAACCTGACTTTAGAGCAGTATATAAATCGGTCTATCTTTGTGGAAGTGCCTAAGAATTGTAAACCCAGCTTAATGCAGCGCATAGCGAAGAGGGGGAGGAGACTAACACAACCTGCAGGGAGAGCCCTGTCGATTGAAACACGGGACGATTGAAGCACAGCGATTTCCTCGGAGACCACGCAAGTCTTTCACATCAAATTTTGTCACTAAGTTCAGCAAGCAAGACTGACCAACCCCGGGACATTTTGTGTAATACCGTCATACCGTTCAAATGCTATCCCCGCAAACCTGTTTTTGATGAGGCAAGTAAAATCTTCTGTGCTGTAGTTTTTTAGTTGTGTTATTTGTTTCATGGCATAATAATATAACAATACAACAGATGAATTAGTACTTAAACCTGTCCTAAAGTGTTCAATGTCAGAGTTTTGAGAGGCAAAAAAAGTTTAAGTGCCAGTAGTCGCTGTAGGGACGATTGAAGCACTTGTTCAAACCGGACACGTCATCAGTTTGTTTAAAATAAATAACAGGATGTTCAACTATGTATCCTTAAACATGACTTAGGACAGGGAAATAATTAAACCAAAATGTAGTCGTCCAAATGGTATACAAGAAGAAAGGTGAGTTTTAATCGAAATTTGCATCTTGACAATTACGCACGGGCCAAACATATATTTTGACCTATTTATATTATGTGGAATTATGTGAAATTTTAGCAATGATGAGTACACTACTAGTATGTTGTCCGGTATGTTGCACAAAAACAAGAGTAAGGTCAATAGTTTATTTTTTTAAATATTCTGTTTCATATTGTGTTTCAAACGTCCCGACTAGGCGGGGCTTTTGAAACAAATGTCAACTTACGTTCAAAGTTAAAAAAAAAACAAAAACAGCTTGATCATCCAACATACAGTATGCATTAAATTACACTTGGAACTAAGAGAACACACATGTGAGTTGTTGATCACATCACATGTTAAAATTATTTTTATACCTACGTAACGTCATCTTTGAAAAAGACGTTTAACTGAAAAGTGTTTCAATCGGCCCGGCTCTCCCTACCACCGTGCTGCCAGAAGACATCCTTTATTTATTTTATTTGGTTTTAGTTTTACACCGTCTGCTCTATTAGCTTGACAATATAAAAGGTGAAGTTATAATAAAGAGGGGACGTTCAAATAGGCTATAAATCACAAAAGCAGAGGGTGTTTTTGAAAAAATTGTATTAGGCCTATAACGCGTTTGATTTAATAACTTTGATAAAACCCTCACCGAGTTCATCCAGTAAGTGCTCTCTCCCCTCCCACCAAGGTGACGGTGAGTCTAGGACAGGACAGAGGAATACAGAAGATATGAGCTCTAAAACAGAACGACATCGTCTCTAAACATCACAGGACCCACAGCCAAACAAACACGAAGTCCATCCCCCTTAAAAGAAAACTATTAATATTACTAATTAAAAAAAACTGACACTTAATAATAAGGTGCCGTAATAAATAGCAAACTAGTCATTACCTAACCCTTTGTTAATATTTTTTACTAAAATATCTATTTGACACAAGTTAATAGTTTTTTCATCATTAATTAAATATTAGTTGTTGTAAAACAGTCGGAAGGAGGGAGGGGGGATATCAATATAGCAAGACATTGCGGGATGCTCAAGGAGGTGGGTAATATTTTAAATAAATATTTTTTAGATTTGTAAAAAAGTGTAGTCTATAATAGACATAACATCTCTGCTGTTATTACAATCATTAATATGATATAACTGTATTGTAATTCAATTCAGGATGATATGATTTAGACTCACTGAAGCGCAGGGAGATGAGGAGTAGTCCGATGCTCACAATGACAGTGATGCGAAACCATAGAGCTGTTCAGGAGTAGGACACGCACGCACGCACGCACGCACGCACGCACGCACGCACGCACGCACGCACGCACGCACGCACGCACGCACGCACCACGCACGCCACGCACGCACGCACGCACGCACGCACGCACGCACGCACGCACACGCACGCACACACACACAACACACACAACACACCACACCACACACACACACACACAACACACACACACACACACACACACACAGACATACACACACGGCCGACTTTGGCTAAAAAAGTTTTCTAAACATAAATCATGAAAGTATGTGGAGGAAAATACATTTTTTGGGATCATTTTGGACTGGGTTATGTCTTTTAAACTCTTCTTAAAAAGGGGCACCTACCAAATCTCCTCTTCCTGGTCCCACCCCGGTCCAAAGACGTGTCTTCAGGTTCCTCGAAGGGTCCAGGGTCCGGTTCAGAGATGGTGACCATGGTTACTCTCTGACGGCTTTCAGGGCTTCGGGACTTAGCCTTCTTCTTTGCTCCATCAGCTGCAAAAAACACGTCACATGTTTTAATTCTGACCAATTATCAGCTTGCAGTCTGATACCATCAGTGTCAGGAAATGTTTTTCTTCAACTCTTATCAGATGCCTTCATTTGCCGCACAGACTTACGGACGCACTCAAGCACACACATACACGGACACACAGAGTAATGTACACACAGATATATTCATACTGGGTGGCTATCATTCACAGTCCAGACTCCCTACGGTCTGCAGAATCCCTCCCCGTCTTGAGGAAACACCTGAAGACCTCTACTGAGAACACCTCAGTAAGTGATGCCTGGTACTGTGGCTCTCGTGTTGAGTTTAGAACACACTTAAGCAGAACAAGTACTAAGGTATCAAGCATACATGTTATTATTCCCTCCTTTTTGACATACAGTATTCGATACATACAGTAATACACACAGAAATACATACGTACACACAGAGCAATCGAGGGGGGACAACATGTGGCCTGCATTTCACCAGGGTCTTTCACATTGGGCCAGGCAGAAAATGGTTTTTTTTGTAAGTATTGTGTGATCATTTGAGATATGTTCATATTAATGACAAACGTATATAATTATGTTAAATTCAGAAGTACACCTGATATCACTTCAGTTAAATGAGCAGCCATTATTAAAACACAAAATTGTTGAGTAAATAAACCATTGTCACTCTAAAAACTAAACTTGTGTTCTGCTCCCTAAAGTTACTCTGCACTCTGTTCCACGTATTTAACGAACATATACCATGAAACACACAACTACTTGAGATGCCTATCAATATTCCGTAACTCATGGGCTAATCACCAGTCAAGTCAGGTAAATGTGAGCTTTTTGTCTCGAACACACACATGTCGTTATTTTTAATAATACGTCTAATAATACGTCTATACGGTGTCTAGTTCATCACGTTGGTCTCTTTGGCTAAAAACGTTTTCTAAAAGTATATTTTAAATGCATCAGATGAAAACACCTTTTTTTTAACTGGATTATTTAGTTTAAATCCTCTCAAAAGGGCACCTACCAAATATTCTCTTCCTGGGTTCCGTCCGGTCCAAAGACGTGTCCTCAGGTTCATCAGAGAGTCCAGGGTCCGGTTCAGAGATGGTAACCATGGTTCCTCCCTGACAGCTTCCAATCCTTCTGTTCTCAGAAGTCAGCTCTGCTATATCAGCAGGAAAAAAACACGTCACATGTTTTAATTCTGACCAAGACTGCAATCTGATATCATCAAGTGTCACGAAATGTTTTTCTTCAACTCTTATCAGATGGCTTCATTTGACACAAAGAGACACATGCAAACACAAACACACACACACACACACACACACAAGATTATTTTTTTATTTACTATAAAGTTACAACATACTGAGGTAAAATATAGCAGATAGCGTAGTGGACATGTGTAGGGGTCCACTACAGATTTGTATTCACATTTTAATGCAACTCAACTCATCTATTGAATCGTGTCCCAGAACACGATTGTCAGACTTTTTGGACTAGTCATATATATGTCAGAATCATGGTCTGTCAACAAATTACAGAACAAACAGTCAAAGCGTAAATGTGACTCTTGTCCAGTCTCTTGCAATCAATCTCCCACATACACTAAGGTGTAACATACAATTTACAATAATTGTCTTCAAAAATGTAGCCATAGATTAACATCAGAACAATCCCTCCAGAGTACATTGTTATATTGACAACATGACATGCAATTTGACTGTCTTATCTGTACACAATGGCACAAGAACTTGTCATTGTGATGCCATTGACATGTTCATTGACACAGATATTTACTTTTGAGAAAGCAACTAAGGATTTCTAAGCAAGAGACTGACTTTTGCAGGAAATCCAGTGTGTTTTGCTATTTGTATGAATTGTTTTGAGAATTAATAATAATAAATAATAATACATTTTATTTAGAAGCGCCTTTCAGGGCACGCAAGGACACTTTACAAAACAGATTGGATTAAAATCACACAATTAGTTAAAATACAAGTTAAAAACACAAAAAATCAACACAATAAAAATAGGCAGTTGAGTTTTAGAGGGAGTAGGCAGTCCGGAACAGGTGGGTTGTGAGTTTGTTTTTGAATTGCACTTACTGTTTTGCAAATTTCAATTCTTATCTGAGAAATGTACCAAAGCGACTGAGAAAAACTGTAATTTTACATTTTGCATTTTTAGCAATGCTGTACTCTTTCATTCAGCTGTCACTTTATTTCCAACCGTTAACATTTTCATAAATGGTATGCATTTTTTACATTGTTTACTCCATTTAGACTTTTGAACTTTTTCTCAAATCCCTTCTCTTGATTTAAGCCATTTAACATTTCTTAATGCCTTAATCTATGTGGCTTTATTGAAAAAAAATATTCTCAACCCCACTTTGTACTACATCACTCACCGTATGGTCTGCAGGAAATGCATTTTCTAGTTTATCTTTTGATCTTCATTTTTTCCTTTGCACCCTTTGCATCTCCAGATAAGTAGAGCAACAGGATGCTACACCCTGAGTCTTCTTATCTGTGGTCTGTGTGTGTGTGTGTGTGTGTGTGTGTGTGTGTGTGTGTGTGTGTGTGTGTGTGTGTGTGTGTGTGTGTGTGTGTGTGTGTGTGTGTGTGTGTGTGTGTGTGTGTGTGTGTGTGTGCGTGCGCAGTCTTGTCTTTTTATTTCCATGTCATCAGAATAATTATTGAGTGTATTTCACAATATTTGCGTAGCCAGAGCAACATGTCTGTATTTTGCAAGATGGCTCTGGAAACTCCCCCGGCCATCCAAGCAGCCTTGAAACACCACATCCCCATCCAGTTAAACTGTGTAGAACACCCTGACGGGCTTCACAGGCCGCTTCTCAAAGGAAGCCCCCTGACCCTAGCCCCCCAAAGGGCAGGGAAACCCCCCCTAATATCAGGGAAGGAACCTGCAGAAGGAACCCAGAAGAGGGATCCCTCTTCAGGGATGGTAGGAGTTCAAAGACAACCCGGTATCACGCCAAAGCGTGAAATAGATCCGTTGGTCCACCTCACAAGGCGTGTTCAGTTTCATCTAAATGAATGGAGGAATAGCACCAACAGGCAAGACGTTCTCCCAGCATTTGGTGAAATGGTTACGTAGCCCATATTAATCTTTATTATCTGAATGGGAAATGCAATCTTTTTTTTGGCTAGATTCACGATCAAACGTGTTTCGCATAACATTTGTAATTTATATTTTATGCTTGCATAATCTTCAGTCAGTGAATGTGTCTGATCTTTAGTTTGATAGTTATTATGACGATTTTATGGTCTTTTAAGGCTGACATTTAAACCGAATTTGGCCGATAACCAAATGTATGATATGCTGTAGCGTACGCAGCACTCGAGTTGAGGGGGGATGGCATCCCCCTTTGTAATTAAAATGATCAAAATCATCCCCCTTCTGAAACAGCCATCCCCCCTTCCCATCACCTGTTATTTTATCAATTAATGTGGAAGTATTAGCGCTATTTCATTTTCAACATGTATTTTTTTGCGCATATTGAGTAGGCTAAAATACTTTGGACGAGGGGCACGTGCAAACACAAATTGATGTCACGTCAGTCAGCACAGGTGATTTAAGCATCATGGCCATGCGACAAGGGAAGCTTGACCTGAGGGACTTCGACTTTAGAGGACAAAAAGTACCACGGAAGGTAAGTCAAGCTAGGCGTAGCTACTGAAAGTATGGTAAAGAAACTTATATCCCTTTTCAATTCGGCGACAACGTTACTTTTCCTATAGGAACAGATTTGACAGCGATACTGCTTTCTCGGGCAGTAGGCTATTGCGCAGGACGCAGACGTTCAAGACCGACGCTGGTAGCATTAAGCTGTTTTCTCCCTTTCATTCCAACCCGTGACCAATGCTAGTCTCCCTTCTCTGCAGACCGCATTTTTGAAAAAATAAATAAATGTGATGCATGCCTCCAAATCGTGTGATGCGTCCGATCGGCTGCATTTTATCCATATCTAATAATAATAATAATAATAATAATTATTATTATTATCAAACCGTTGGTCTCCCACCATATGCGCAGGCATCAGCACAAATTATCTGTCCCTAAAAGTTAATATCCTCCATCCCCCCTGGCTTTCTTTTACAACTCGACCACTGGCTGTAGGCCTACGTATAGCCTAGTTTTTATGTTATAAATATTTTTAATATTGTCTGGTTATACCTGAACTTGGTTAATCCACTTCCACATTGGTGGAAGTGGATTTCAATGGTCAGATACAGATCATTTTATAACGATAATTGAATAAAAGCTATGGTCTAGGTTACTTATAATATTATAACTAAATAACTTTATCTTTAGCCTATATACTGTATATACAATATATATTTTAAGATTTAATTAATTAAATATTAAACCAATTACATTTCAATCAACCTTTATTATAAGGCTTACATAGTAATAGTAATGAAGAAACGTATTTATCTTCTGACCTTCATTTCCTCCTTTGCACCCGCTGCTTCTCCAGATGCGTTGAGCTACAGGATGCTACACCCTGAGTCTTGTTATCTGTGGTCGGCCTGTTTGTGTGTGTGTGTGTGTGTGTGTGTGTGTGTGTGTGTGTGTGTGTGTGTGTGTGTGTGTGTGTGTGTGTGTGTGTGTGTGTGTGTGTGTGTGTGTGTGTGTGTGTGTGTGTGTACTTGTTTTTGCTACTTGGTGGGGGGGGACTTGAACCTATAGACCTGGGGTATCTTTTATACCAAAGGGGGTCTCAAAGGACGCATACGATTATCAACTTGGGGAATCCAGCCTTACAGGAAAGGCTCACATAGCATCATCACATGTGCCATTGAAACGCATTGGAAACAAGTTGTTGCTAGAGATTAATCTAAATTAGTTGAAAAGTGAGTAGAAACCTGTCCATTAGACCTTCAACCAGGGTGCGTCTTGAGATTACTCTGTGAAAATTGTGGGTCTCTGAAAAATAGCCATCACTAACCCTAACCCAAAACCTCAGACCACCCCAGACCAGACCAATTGGTCTTAACTTAAGGTTATAATTTAGATATACACATATTGTTCATTTTCATCTCATAAACTGGAGAATGGCATTCTTATCGCACAATCACATGATTTACCGCCAATTACCTTAAAAGATATTCATTATTGGTGCTTATCGTATCATGATGACGGCAGCAATATATTGTTGTTTCTTTTTCTTCTGATAAATGTACATGTTGTAAGTCTTCTTGGATAAAACAATCTGCTAAGTGCCCTTAATGTAAAATGAAAATGTAAAACAAGGACAGAATGAAGGAGACCAATAGTCCATAACTTAAGGAGCAGAGTGACCCTTCTGAGAGGCTGACCTGTCCATATGCTCAGATAAGCATTTGTGTTTAGATATTTTAACATTAGTAAAGTAATGGTTGATTTGGAGGAAGGTACTGAGGTTATTTTGAAAGATTGGGGTGAAGATGCAAAAAGACAAATCATAAAATAAAGAAAATAGCGAGTCAGGTTATAGAATGAGGCATATTTTATATATTTTCAAACACACATGCTTCTGAATATTGAAATGCTCAAAACGTATAAATTAATAAATGTTTAGAACCTTCAACAAATCCAGTGAACGGTATCGTATAGATAAAAAATAATTAAAGTAACATAATGCGCCGACATTGATAAACACAATTAATAAATAGGACTCTCTTTTGAAAATACATTTAAACGTTGTGAGTATGTGAGTGAAGGAGTGTGTGAGTGAATGAGTGAGGGACACTTACTCAAGCCGCCGTACCTTCTTCATCACCCAGGGCTCCTCATGTTTGCAGCAGTAAAAACTACCGCTCTCTGTTTGAAAAATACACAACACACAGAGACAAAGTTAGTAGTCTCTTAGCCATGGATGACACCCTGTATGAGGTTAACACATGCGAAAACACACGCTCAAACGAAGACCCACATCCTAACACACGCTCAAAGGAAGACCCACATCCTAACCCGCGTTCAAACAAAGACACGCATCGTCACCATCCTCCGGAGACGGCAAAGAAGATCTGGTGTTAAGTTTCTACTACCTTTAGACCATTGGACTGCCTTCTCTCAGCAGGACAGGGATATTTATATTGTGAAAAGGAGAAGTCCTGGACTGATGTCTCTCTCTCTCTCTCTCTCTCTCTTACTCTTTACACAATCTCACTCGCTTCACTCGTCCACTCAATCTCTCTGTCTGTAGATCTGTAGATCTATATGTATATCTATATATCTATATGTATTTATAGATGTATCAATATATTGATCTTTTTGTATCTCTCTCTCTCTATCTGTCTACCTCTGACATATCCAGACCCTCCCTAGGGAAGCCCTTTTCCGAACTCTCCCTGATGCAGTATCGGCCATGTTGGTTCTGCTGGGTCTTGAAAGAAGTGCACGTGGGTTCAGAACCAAAATGGCCGCTAGGTGAACGACCATGTAATCTTTTGTTGAGTTGACTGGCGACATTCAGACAGACGGAGAGACAGACAAACAGACCGACATGTGTTTAATCTGCCTCTTTCAGCAGTAACACTCAGCACTTCGGTTATCGTCCACCTCTCGTCAGATGATCCGTTCACAGGAACATGGATGCTAGTATCCTCATTAGCATAGCTGGTCCTTCAGACTGAGTTCAGGGTCTCTCCCCACCGTCTCTGATTGACAGTGGCGGGAGTTGTTGAGTCACACTGTGAGGATTTCCGGGAGAAGTTGGATGTTTGGTGATTAGCCTCCAGACTATTTCACCCAAACAAACACTCGCTGTGTTCCGAAACTAACGTTGGCCAAAATAAGTGTGTACCATGTGTATTTTCATGCATGAAAGCCGAAATGGGGGCAAAAGTGTAGGCTAAGGTGTCCTTCATGTAGGTATCCTCTAGCAAGAGGCCAATCCTAAGCCTCCTCCTCAAGGAGCATGTTGGAGTTCCATGCAAGTCCCTCCAGGTAGAAGGATCTACGACAGGAGACGGTCTGAAAGCAGACCTAGAAAGAAGAAGTTCCGTTAGTGGGACAGGAAGGCAGGTATCACCTTCTGAGTTGTTCGTTCTTTTCACCGGTTGTATCAGACAGAGTAAATGTTGTGTTCTACCGTCTCTTTCTGTGATACTGAATCTATTTCCAATCAGGTGATATCATATCCTTTTTGTTTGTCTGTATCCTGCCCTCCCTTTATAATTCGATCATAGTCAGCGCTGAGCTCTCTGAAAGACCTCTTCACTCTCGGAGAAGAGACCGGAACGTTTTCATGACCACCTGACCTGTCGCCATATCTGACTTAGGTTTGGATTCAATTTGAATGTTAAAGCGAGTCATGAAACGGTTGTGAAATAATGAAGACAGGCCGAAGCATTTAATCAGAGTCGTTAGAATGAAATTGAATGACAGAAGTCAGTTAAACCTGATGAAATAAACATTCTTGTTTTAATTTTGACATCATGTTGTGAAAAGAAATTCAAGCAGTCATTGCTTTCCTCTTCCAAAGCATCTAGCCCGGCGGTCAGCCATCTTGGAGCTCATTGGCCGGCGCTGTGTAAGAAGCAATTCTATTGGACGGTATAATGCGTTGACCGTTAGACCAGTGGACTGCCCTCTCTCAGCAGGACGGGAATATTTATATTGTGAAAAGGAGTGCTGGAGTGACGTCTCTCGACCCTCCCTAGAGAAGCCCTTTTCTGACGGCTTTCTGATGCAATATTGGAAGTCTCTCTCAAGTCCCTTTGCTTTTGAAAAGGGAAGGAACCAAGAAAGGGAAGAGGACAGAGTATTGCAAACCTAGAAAGAATGTCTCCTACGCTTTACTTTCTTGGAAGTTAATACCAGGCTTATTCACCTGTCGGCCATGTTGGTTCTGCTGCGTCTTGAGAGAAGTGCACGTGGGATTAGAACCAAAATTGCCACTAAGTGAACGACCATGTAATCCTTTGTTTTGTTGACTTGTCCCAAATATTTCCATTTTAGTTAAACATTATGTTGTTAAAGGTACAATGTGGTTTGCATGAGTCTGATGTTTCTACATATCGGCTTTGGTTGAAAGCCATATTCAAAAAAACGTAAAGAAAAAAAAGATATATACAATTAGCTACCATTCATGTCTACCCCAATATGTACACCTCTCGTTGTCCCAATAGCCACTCTGGCCAGCTCTCTTTCCAGGTGTGTCTGCAGAACTTGCTTGTTTGGAATGTGTTTAGTAACTCTACATATAATATTGGTTGTATGTCTTCTTTCCTCACATCCTCACCTGTAAATCATCTGAATGAAAACAGCATCTTCTAAATCTTTTTATCGCCCCGTTTGTAGGATATGCTCCATGATTTACGCTGCAAGATTCAGAATTTTGGTCAAGGCGTTTTCTTAGTATCTTAGTATCTTAGTATCTTAGTATCAATGACCCCAAGTGTCTGAATGGACACTTGGGGTCATTGATTCACTTCCTCTTCCCACGAGAGTGTTTTAATCAAGTGGGAACAACTCTTGTTCAAATATGATGACAAGCTAAATAAAGATAGACAGACAGACAGACATATAGAAGGATATATAGACAGATAGATAGATAGATAGATAGATAGATAGATAGATAGATAGATAGATAGATAGATAGATAGATAGATTTATTGATGGATAGGCAGACAGAAAGAGATACAGACAGATAGATGTAGAGAGAGGGAGAGACTGACAAAAATGCAGACAGTCAGACAACCAGAGATAGATCGATAAACAGACAGACAGACAGACAAGCAGAGATAGACAGATAGACAGACAGACAGACATGTAGCTGGATAGATAGTCGTTAATGACGATGATAGAATAAGTGTGAATCCCAGGGGCCACACCCTATGCTTATGCATCGCGCGCATACCTTAGTGACTGACCAGGTTACCATGGGAACAACTAACACCCTCCACCACATGCCCCCCTCCCTCACATTCCCAGACATCACTCATAGGCCTTTGACACCAAAAAGAACCAAGAGCCAGTTCCGGGCTGGTGCTAGGGCCAGTTCAAAACTGGTTCCAGCCTTATCCCAGTTATGAACCAGTTGGTTTCACACCGGCCAGAGCCAGCCATGGAACCGGCGAGAGCAACGTCACTGCAAACGTCTGCATACGTCTCCGCTTTCCCAGCAACCCTCGCGCCTTACGATAAACTTTTATTAATTAGTGTCTCTTGTTTTTTAGGATTCCTTGCTGCTATTTTGTACGGTTTTAGTGGTTCTGTTTTAGCTGTGCTGTTTTGTACAGATTTAGTTGTTCTGTTTTAGCTGTGCTGTTTTGTTTTGGTTCTGCTTTGCTATTTTGTTCGAACCTGTGTCCTTACTATTTCTGTAATCATAGTTTAATTTTCTTTGTTCTATATTTCCAGGGGTGTAATTCCCCAGGTGGCGTTGTCGGTCCCTCTTTAGTTATTTCGCCCTCCCCCCGTTCATATGGACTTGAACACTGGGCTGTTTATGAAGGCAAGTAAATAAGAACAACTTTCCATTTGTTCACTTGCTTTAATGAATGACAGCAGTGAAATGACAATAACCAAACATGTCATGAGCAGCTGAATGGGCCGGTAGGTTTACATCCAAATAGAGTCATTAACTTCCTGTTCCACTGTGTGCAACAACATAGAGGTCCGTAGTGCAACAACATAGAGGACCGTAGTGCAATATTCCCTATCTTCCCCTGAGCCTTTAACACTCTAACACAAAGGCTGGTAAAAACAAAAAAAAACAGCATTGAACGAACGGTTGTACGCACTATGTGCCATAAAAACGAGCGAAAAGTCCAACATGAACACAATGCCCACAGAACCCATTAAAGACTACACCACAGCAAAGTCCTTATGCCAGGCAGGCACACTGGCCTTCCTGGTGGACCGGCGCAAGCCTGTTGCCGGCGACACGTCGGGCGGTGGTGGGAGAGGGGCCACAGGGGCCACAGAGGCTGGCGGCGGCGCACAAGGGACGCCCTGGGCCGGCACTACTGGCACGATAGAGGTGGGCTGCATCCCGCGCCGGGGAGAGCCTGCAGGTGGCAGCGCCAGCGGTGGAGTGGGCCCTGACTCCGCGACAGGCCCTACTTGGCTGCTCGCAAGACCAGGCAGCCGCGGCGTTGTACGAAGTGCTGGTACAGCGACATGAGACGCCAGATCGTCATAGATCGATCGAGGTGGGGGCCGGTCGCTGTGGACCGGGTAGAACTTGCGCAGGAATCTGCGGTTCCGAGCTGAGACCCTGCCCGACCCGTCAATCTTGACCACGTACTGATCATGATGGCGCACCTCAATGACACTGCCCATCCTGTCCCACTTGTTAGGGTGAGGTCCCGTCTGGTTCTGTACGTGGACAAAATCCCCCACCTCAAGAGGTGGGAGGCGTTTGGTGTGCTCTGCCCAAATGCCAGCTGTGCGGATGTGGCGTTTGCGGAGGGCCTCCTCCCTTGCCGTCAGCGTCTCACGCCATCTCACATGCGGCCTATACCTCCCAGGGGGAATCGCGAGGAGATAGCGGATGGGCGGGCCAAAGACACACAACGCCGGGGATAGCTTTGTGTCAGGGTCCGGCGTATTACGGTATTGGTGTATTGCCCTCTACACAGCGTCAGTGTCGAGTTCGCCCCTCGGGCCTGTATTGTCAGTGATGAGCCGCTTCATCGTCTTCACCCCGATCTCTGCGCGGCAGTTGCTGTGGGGGAAGGCCACCGATGAGAGGCACGCCCCATCTGCGAAGAAAAGACCTAGGGCCTCATGTACTAAGACTTGCGTGGATTTCATACTGAAACTTGGCGTATGCCAAAACCCAGAAACTGTCTTACGCACAAATAAATTCAGATGTATCAAAGTGTGCGAACGCATGAATCCAAGCACGTTTCTTTTGTACATCTCGATCAACGTGGAATTGAGCGCACATGCCGAGGTGCCAAACTCCTCCCTGTCCACGCCCTCATTTAAATATGCAATTTTATGTAAATAGGCCTCTGGACCTGAGATTCACCTCTTAATCCGATCACCTGGCACCATGAACAGAGGCAAAAAACGAAACTTCACGGAGTCCGAGCTCGAGATTTTGCTCCACGAGGTAGAAATGCGCAAGCATATGCTATTTGGAACCCTGTCAACAGGGATAAATACCAAAACTAAGAGAAGTGAGTGGGAGCGCGTTTGCGAGGCCGTCAATGCAGTGGGGTCTCAGCAGCGCACACACTCTGAAATTAAAAAAAAGGGGTCAGACCTCAAGGTGGAGGTGAAGCGGAGGGTTTCTGCCCACCGCTGAAGCGTGACCGCAAAAGGTGGGGGGACGGCAGTGGGGGAACTCTCCCCCTTCGATTTGAGAGTGGCCGCTTTGGTCGGTGACACAGCTCTCACCGGAGTGGTGGGAGCCCATGAAGGGGACACCGATCATCCCCAAGGTAAATATGCTGAAGTCATAAATGCTGTAATTATACTGGTCATACAATTGGCTGCTTACAATGCACATAAGTCGTGCGTAAAGATGCCAGGATATTAAAGACTTTGATTCGTGTTTATTAACTTAAATTTTTTATTTTTGAATAGACAAGCAAGGAGAGGGCACGGACAACCCCTGGCTCCTGGCTGTGTGGCGCTCTAGGGCCGGCCGCAGCTCTGCGCACAGCTCCAGTAATACAGGCCTAGGGAAACGAAATCGGCTCATGAGCCAATCATCATCATTTGCGAGCAAGTCCTCGCGTTCCCTAAATATACGTTCCCTTCGGATTTGACCATTTGCGATGTCCTCTAACAACGCTAACGCTGCCATTTTTAAAACAATTTTCTTCATCCATTGCGCATGCTTTTATAGCCACCCATATAATTGCAAGGTGTGTTAATTGTTCATTAGTGTGTCTCTGAGTCTGATGTGCAAATCACTCTGATGAGTCATTGTTTTCACATTTTTTCCCAGTTTCCCAGCGTCACCTCTAAGTGTCGCCAAAGGAACAATAGCTGTAGAAACGTGCGTACGACAGCTCTGGAGCTGGCATGGGGACCGCACATTTTTACGGTCATTTCACGTTTTGTACATCTGAACGTGAGCGTGGAAAAGGACGTACGCCACGTTTTTGTGCGTACGCAACCTTAGTATATGAGGCCCCTGGTCTCGGCGGAGGTGAACTCTGGTCCCCCATCCGATGCAAGCTCTTCCGGAGTCCCGTACGTGGCAAAGGCACGGCGTAGGTGGCATATGAGGTCCGCCACGCCACCCGACGATTCGGCGTGGGCGGTCATCTTGGAGACGCCCTGGTGGGCAGCGTGCAGGGCGCTCAGCGTGCAGGGCGCTCAGCACTTCGCCACGGAGTGAGGGTGGTATGACTACCCTATCCTTGTACAGGACCACCCCATCAGCTGATGTGATGTCCTCCCGGTACTGATGGAAGCCACGAATCGCCACCGGCATCCCAGCCCTTGACTCGGGGAAGCCGTCCGCTGCCATCTCCTCCAATGTGTGCATATTGTCGCTGCTGCTCATGGCCTCCCTGACGCGGTCCCATGTCACGGACTGCAGCGATTTAAGCCCCGCAGCGCACCAGGCCAGGTCGCCCTCCTCAACATCATCGCCCACCGGCCCTGCCCACCGTATCAGAGACAGCACATCAGCGTGTGCGCTGGGTGAGAAGTGGGTCACCATGGCGGCATTGTCGTCTGGAAGATCCATGGGCGACGGGCACGGTGTGCCAACCGGCCTGCGCGACATGGCATCTGCAGCCCTGTTCTTCTTTCCAGGGACATGCATGATGCGGAAACGATAGCGCAGGGTTTTCTCCTTGAGGTTCCTGAGACGGGGGTTGGGTATGTCGTCGAGTGCTCTGTCGCCAAGGAGTTTGAGCAATGGCTTGTGGTCGACTGCCACAATCAGGTCCCTTCCGCCCAACACGAAGTAGCGCGCTTTGTCCAAGCCGTCAGCGACTGCGAGCGCCTCGCCCTCTACAGGCGCGTATCTGGACTCGGCCGCGTGCGTGAACCTGCTGCCAACCAGGGTCACCTTCCATCCATCAGCGCAGCAGAAGGGGCTGACCGGCGTGCACTGACAGTGCTTCTGGAACAGCCAGAAGCCAACGCCCTCTTTTGACCAGTCCGTGGCGAGGCATGTTGGCTTGGACTTGTCAAAGATGTGGACGCCGAGCTCGATCTCCTGGACGATCTGCTCCTTTGATTTGCGGAAAACGTTTTCGAACTCCGGAGACCACTGGAAGTGTACCCCATGCAGTAGGAGTTTCCGGAACGGTTGCATGCGTTCGGCCATACTGAAGGCGTAGGCCACTTGGTTGACCAGTCCGAACCAGGACCTGACGTCAGTGACATTTCGGGGTCGTGGGAAGTCTCGAATAGCCTCCAGGTAACGGCTGCATGGTCGTACGTCGGACATGGTGATTGTGAAGCCCGCAAAGTCCACCGAGGGTGTGGCGAAGTCAAATTTATCCGGGTTGAGGATGATGCTGTTCCTGCCACAAACGCCAAGCCATTGTGCCACCTGGAAGTAGCTCTTTTCAACTGTATCAGCCCACAGGAGTGTGTCGTCCCCACACTTGGTCTTGTTGCCGATGTCCGCAACCACCTCATCATAGCGCCGTGAGTAACCGTCTCCCGACACCATGTACCCTTGTGGCGCTGAAAGGTACCGGTAGCACCCCCATGGTGTGATGAACGTCGTCTTTTGGCGGTCATCTTCATGCAGTGGGACGCTGTGGTAGCCATTCCATGCATCGAATACAGTCTTGCATTTCCCACTGGGCACCTGTCTCGCCTGGTGGAAGGGAGATTGCATGTGGTGGATGTCACGGAGCGCATGCTTGTTCAGTGCTTGGAAATCAACGGTGCGCTGTGGCTTGCCATTCTTTTCTTTGCACAGATAACCATGCGGTGACACCATGTCACCGGCGTGCCAATGGGCACTTCCTCCAACACGCCAAGACGAACGTCCTGGTCAAGGCCCGCTTTCACCTCACCTTGCCAGTGTATGGCGACTGGGATGGGGATGTGGCAGGCGACCGGCGTTGCATTCTCATCGAGCATGAGAATCTCTGAGCGTATAGTCCAAGTAAGTGTCTCCGTAGAGCCTCCCTGTTAGCCTCCGTGGCCGGCATGGGGAGCGTGGTTGGCCTGGTTGGAGGATCCGCACTCCGCGGGCAGTCACATGGGTCTGAGGTCGCGAGGTTGACCTCCCCGAGTGTTGGGAACCTGTCTGAGATCATGCCCAGGTCCACACAGGCTGCACGAGACAGGAATATATGGTCTGAGGTGTCAGTCACGTACGCGATCTGGCGCGTCTCCATTCTTCGGGCGTCGCTGCTGTTACCAGCGAACCTGACGACACCGGCCCCGAGAATCTGTATGCCTTCATTATTCGCGGCCTTCATGGTCATGGATACGGGAATGAGGTCGTCTGTGCTCAGGCCCATCTGTTGGGCAACCTTGACGCCGATCAGGCAGCTCTGGCACCCCGTGTCAGGAAGTGTCACAGTGCGGGTGAGCTTCCGGAAGTCGAGGCCCAGTGCTTTGTAATCCTCATTTTCAATCATGAGTGTGAGGTTGATTTATGGCTGTGAGTTGGACGGGCGCTTCATCCACTTGTCGCACATATCATCATACAGGTGGTGAGCAAGGGGGAGTGTACCATGTCGGCGGTGCACAGCTCGCCGAAGGCGGTCGTCTGCTGTTTGTCGCACACCCCATCAGCCTTGTCCGGTGCGGGCCTAGATGATCGGCTACCCAGGCAGACCTTGTCAAGGTGGTTCTGACGGTTGCATTTCCAGCACGTCTTGCCGTATGCGGGGCACTCGGCATGCCTGGCGCGCCACTGAGGTGTTTTGCCGTGGCCTGCCCCGCTGCAGTAGATGCACGTCCCCTCGGCCTTGACCTTGGGTTTCTCCGCTCTGGCGCCCGCCCTGGCGCAGACTTCCTGCTGCTTCCCCGTCGATATGAGCTGCTGATAGTGTCCTTGCTCTGAGGGTCAAGCAGGTGTGACGCTGAGCGCTTTCCTGACTCTTTGGCTTCGATGTACTCTATCATGTCCTTCAGTGGCATATCCTGATTCTTTTCGCCAGATTGAGCTGTATTTCTTGGTCTGCTATGCCGCGGGCGATCACATCGCGCAATATTTCCTCTGTGAAGTCGTTGACTTGGTCACACCCCTCCTTAGTGCATGTCTTTTCGTATTTACACGTGCCTGCCTGCCCTTTTAAGCGAGCATGAAATGATCGGATGGGCTCTTCGTGTCCCTATCGCATGTTAGACAGGGCCAGTCGAGCTACCATTGTGTTTTCTGCACGGACAGCGATTGTCCTTACGGCAGAGGGAACGTCCTTTTCATCACTGTCGACTAGGCTTTTGCCTGCAGCACGGGTGAGGTCTTTTCTCAGATCCTCCTCACAGCACTCTAGCAGTTGTGTGACAACATCTGATCCAATTAGTTTAGTGCCCCTCTCTTGTACTCACCCCAGCAGGTTCGGAAGTATGACCAGGTCCTGGCTGTTCCAGCCAACGCTATTGACGGGCGCCTGAGTTTCTCCATTTTGCCATTTGCGCACGGTTTCCTAGGGGCTGCAGCGTGCACAGTCACGTGTATGTTCAGCATGGCCACCACCACTGCTGCTTCAGCATGTGCAGCCACATAGTCACACTCCTCGATAGGGCAAGGCAAATTCATCCTTGGTCTCACAGTTTTGTATTTTAGTTTCTTTGTTTTCAATAATTTGCTCGTATATCCGGGTTCCCAGGCGACGTCAGTTGTAAATACACTTGCGGTCCGTCCACTTGTATGATCGCATTCTTCCGCGACGTCAGAGATGTCAGCATGGCTTAATCCAGATGTTTGGTTACAAATAAGATGAACTTCCCATTTGTTCACTTGCTTTAATGAACGACAGCAGTGAAATGACAATAACCAAATATGTCATGAGCAGCTGAAAGTGCCGGTAGGTTTACATCCAAATAGAGTCATTAACTTCCTGTTCCGCTATGTGCAACAACATAGAGGACCGTAGTGCAATATTCCCTAGTAAGGATAACCCCGCCCCCTGCCCCTGGCATAAAGGCAGTTCTCGTTCTAGCCCAGCTAAATCCTGGGGTGGGAGTTGAACCGGTTTTTAAAGGCCGGAGCCGTTCTCTGGCGATGTGAAACCAAAACACTGGCTCTAGCTCCGAACTAGCCCGGAACGGGCTCCGATTTTGCGGCGGTGTGAAAGGCCCAGCATAGACTCACTCAATCATTTCAATAAAGTTGATGATCATGTTAAACAAGAACCCATTTGTGAACTTGCTGGTTCATGCAGACTAGAGATGCGCGGTTGGCGGTTACACCCGCGGACTCCGTGGTTAAACCGCGGATCGGGCGGGTGACGTGACAAAAAATAATATTTTAATTAAATTCGGGCGGTTGGCGGTTTAACCAACGAACTTCAAAAATATATACACATTGTTAAATGTCGTTACCTACTTCCAGGCGCGTCGTTAGACCGGGGCATTCGAGGCTATAGCCCCGGATCTTTTGGGAATAGCCCCGGATCGCTGTGCCGTCAAAAAATACCGAACCATAATGATGAAAATAGCCCCGTAGAATTGACTTCTTTGTGGTCGTATTACCAGCAGCCACAGATGCAACATTGTAGCGAGTGGAAACCGCAAAACTCTGACATGTCCATATATGGGCAGATCTAGAATCATTTGTTGCAGAATGTTGCAAATTCAGCGTTGGTATTCTTTCTTCCCTATGCATAGTGCATGTTGTTGATAATGCTGTTTCGTGCTGCTAGCCTTTTAGTGAGATCAGAGTTTTAGAAGGACAGTAATAAAATATCTTTGGCAAGATGGATATAAGAGACCCGCAGTGAATTCAACCCGGTCCACTTGACATCGGGTAGGTGCATGACAGTGGTACCGTTAAACTTCGATCACCGAATTTCAAACAAAACTCTTGGCTCAGCAAGATGGGAAATACTATCAATATTGTATTATTTAAACCAGTATGAATATTACCCGTAGGCCTACAACGTTTACCAGGCAATCAAATAACACGCACACACACACGCACACGCAGTAGCCTATATAGCCTTCAATGCGGTGAAATTTCGGAATTAATAGGCTCGAGTGAACAGGCAAGAACTTTCTAGCCTCGCGTCAGCAGCGCATAGCCTACCTAAAAACAACAGGCGGATGGCGGGCGGGTGCGGTTTTGAAAATCGGGTAAAAAATAATCTTGCGGATGGATGGCGGGCGGATCAAGCGTTTTGTGATGAGGTTGCGGATGAAATAATAGTCCATCCGCGCATCTCTAATGCAGACTCATGATCTCTCGACCGCCCTCTAGTGGCCAGAGTGAAAGGAGTTCAGGCAAATTACTGTAGATTAGAAAGATAAACCAAATTTATGAAGATGAATAAGGATGCAAGAGAACCAGGTGTGGGATATTTTGGACTTTTCATACCGAATAATTTTGTTGTTGAAAATACAATTAAGGCTTATGGTAATTTATCTTGATTTAAGGATATAATTTAGGCCTTCCTCTAACCAAACGCTGTCCATTTTCATCTCATAAACTGGAGAATGGCATTCTTATCGCACATGATTTACCACTGATTCCGATATTCATTGTTGGTGCTTATTACAGTTTTTCTCAGTCGCTTTGGTCCATTTCTCGAATCATCCTCAACATTTGCAAAACAGTAAATGCATTTCTCAGAACAATTCGTACAAATAGCAAAACACCATTGATTACCTGCAAGAGCCAGTCTCTTGCTCAAAATCCTTAGTTCATCTCTCGAAAGTAAATATCTGTGTCAATGAACAGGTTAGCGCCATCAGAATGACAAGTCCTATTGTCATTGTGTACGAATAAGACAGTCAAATTTCTTAGTCATGTTGTCAATATAACAGTGTACTCTGGAGGGATGTTCTGATGTAATCTATGGCTAAAGTTTTGAAGACAGTTATTGTAAATTGTAAGTTACACCTTAGTGTATGTGAGAGATTGATTGCAAAAGACTGGACAAGATTCACATTTACGCTTTGACTGTTTGTACTGTAATTTTTTCACGACCATGCTAGCAATGTGAACATAGGACAATCTCCTTAGGGTAAACTGTACATGCATTGAATTACAGTGCAGTCTTCCTACACCTCCTGACGTTCCTGTATGTTGGGTCACAAATTATCATTCTGACGCAGCCTCAGTCCTCTCCCTCTCCTTCTTCTCTCTGGCTGTTGACCCCGTCCAATTCCTTGTCCTTCCATTATCAGACAATGCAACATTGTGTTGTGCTCCAGCTATATTACTTGCCAGTTTATTGTTCATGAGATGCACCTTTGAGCTATTTCCGTAAACTGGTTGATCGTTGGTTGATCTAACACTTCACACATTTCACTTCTTTAGAGAAAGTCAAGTATCACCTGGTAGCAATTTACTTATTCAGGACAGATTAAGCAAAAAGTCTAATGGCAATGTATAGAAATATGCTTGACATATTATGACAACTTGTTCAACCATTTTGCATGTAAAGACTTATGCAATGAACTAATGCCTAAATGTTGTGGGGTGGGACTATTCAATAGAGACCCATAACAATACATTTTGATCAACATGGCAATTGATAATGTAGGAAAGAGCAGAGAATTATACATAATTATTTGCATGAACATACCAAAGCATTTACAACGTGTTCAAAGGAATGAGAAACTTATTTTTTGATGTGCACAAGTGACACACTGATGTGAATTTTTGAGAATTTCTATCCTCATCTGAAAAATGTACGAGTGAGTGAGAAAAACTGCATCACATGGATGACGACCTCTTGCGGCCATGGAGGGGAAATGCATAAATCACGCGTCATTTATGTTGTCCGTTCTTATCGAGATTAACTTGAAAGTAATTTTAAGTAATAGCCACCTCCGCATGCTGAATGCATCGTCTGTAGATGAAAGCTCAATGAATGGTGCAGAAAAGACTCCAGACTGAACTTAAATATGGATGGACCCCACTTTTCCACATTGTCGCCTCTCGTCCTGATGATCAAAGTGGTGCTTAGTGTTGCTGTTTTCAGAAAGTCTACTATGCTTTGGTTGCTTAACTCAGCTGAAGGGGACTTCCAGTCATCCAGTAGCCAGACGAAGCCACAGGTCTAGCCCTGCTGTCAGACATAATAGGCCTAAATATACCAGTCAGTCACAGAAGATCCCCTCTTAGTCACACGCATCAGTAAGAAATACACAGCGGGCTAAGCAGACATATTTCTATGAATAGGTTTCAGAACGACTGATTGATATAGAATACACTGTTATTTTGCGTAGAATCACGCTAGTTGAGTGAGTTGCACAGCCATGTGTGGACAGAACATTGAGTTGTTTGAATTCAAATGTCCTCCCATGTATACATAAAGATGTTCAACCATTCCACCTTTATTCTTCTCAGTTACAATTCCATGTTTTCAAAAACCACACTAAAACCATTCGGATAAAAAAAAAAGAACACTTTATTTTAACATTGTTTCCAATCCAACTCAAATATAAAAATAAATAAATAAATAATAAAATAAATACCTTGTGAAGGATATTTGTGTTTAAAAAATAATGGCTTTAAAAATAGAGAATAAATAATTAATAAATAAGAAAGAAAGAAATGGAAATGCTGGTCATCATTCAGGCCGCAGCAGTGGTTGGCAGGACACGCCCCTCTTAAGAGAGAGAGACAACAGTTTTACAATTCTGCAAATTTCAAATATTCCGAAAATTGTTTTGCTTGTGCTAGTCTCGTCTGGTTGAATGACTTTACCAGCCTGCTTAGAATTTAAAACGTAACTGGCTTGATAAAGACGTTCATTCTTGATATATTTTGTAAGGAATTTAGTAATTATTAATATTTTCTTATGAATTCTATACAAAAGAGAATTACGGCCACATGTGATGCGATTTTTTTTTTTTTGGGGGGGGGGGGATCTGAGATTAATTCTGACTTTAAAGTTTGATTACTGATTTAATCTCAGAATTCTAGTTTAAAACTCAGAACTCAAATAAGAATTTTGGCCCTACTCCTCTTCCTAACTCCCTAAACTGACCTACAACTAACAGAGCCCATGCCATACAGTTAGGCCTACTGGGTGACAGTGATAAATACCTTCACGAGCATCTTCAGCTTCTGTTTGAGCCACCGGGCTCTTGGGTCCACACAGAACTTGTCGCCACTGGTGGTAACGAGACTGGAGAGAATCAAACAAGGTCACTTCACACGAATTACACACCCAAACACACATGCATCTGGCAGTGTCTCACCCTGAGCTAACTTTGAGGTCTTCTTTTTTTTCTCTTTTGTTTTATGCAAGATTACATGGAAAGTCTCGCTGAACATTAAAAAGCTTGGTGACAGCACCACCTGTTGTTAGATATCTATATCTATATCTCTATATATATATAGCGAGAGAGAGACGGGAAGAGGAAATTAGAGAATTTGCAGACATAAAGGAAGAGCGAGAGAGACTGTAGACAAGTCAGATGATGTCATCATGGGACATCACCTGGCAACAATTTGCTCAGATAAAAAAAATAAATAAACCTGCACGGCCCATCCTTGCCAATGCTAAGAAATCGAGAGAGAAAGACAGAGAGACTACGAAGCGCAGGGGAATGAGCCCGTGCACCGGAGCGTTCCAGCAGCTCTCACATGTAGGCCTGGATTCCACAGTAGTCTTCGCTGCTCTGGGCCTCCTGCACGTAGCACTCTGACACGTGGCTCCGTATGATAGCTCTGCTGACAGAAGGGCAGCAGGCGATTGCCCTCTGACCCTGCGCCTCCGCTAGAACCACAGAACCACAGGACAGAACCTTTGGTTTATCTTGGTTAACCCTTAACGGGCCCTCTGTCTGACGGGCCAATGCAACCCAAGTTTTCAGAGAAATCCTTTGAGATTTGGTTGATGTTTATTACTAAATAGTGTTGTTGTTTTTTTTTTACAATTAATTCCTACTCAAACCAATACTGCGCAAAGAGAAACACAGATAAACGCACGCACACGCACACACAGACACACTCACACACACACACACACACACACACACACACACACACACACACACACACCACACAGCACACACACACACACACACACACACACACATACACCACACACACAGACACATGCATGCACACACACACACACACATGCACACGCACACGTACACACACAAAAACATATAGACACACACACACACACACACACACACACACACACACACACACACACACACACACACACACACACACACACACACACACACACACACACACACAAGCACACAGAGTCCATGTTCACGTACCTTGGAATGCAGACAGGATTATCATCATGAATGCGAGCAGCCACAGGACACAGCTTGTTGTTTTTGAAGGCGATGTCCACATCCTCGTGGTGTCCTTAAGCCTGCTGATGCACTGGAGGCAGACGGTTCTTCTGCTAAGTTCTAGACGACCGGGAGAGAAGATGCACTGTGGAAGACAGAGGGGGGGAACTTATATGTCTGAACAAAAGAGGAACCTCATAGAGGCCCTGGACACAGGTTCCGTCTGAATATGGAAATAATCACACACACACACACACACACACACACACACACACACACACACACACACACACACACACACACACACACACACACACACACACACACACACACACACACACACACACACACACACAAACACACACACATAAACACACATACACACATACACAGACACATCATACTTATATGGTCATGCCCATACATGGACAAATTTAGTTCCTGACACATTTGGTCTCTAAAGCCCCTGACACACCGCCCCGACACGACCAGACGCCGACGCCCGCTTGCCCGACGGGTCCGTTGCCTCTCGTCGGAGACAGTCGGGAGAGAGGAAGCAGTGAAACACACCGCCACGACCACTCCCGACGACACAGCAGTCTGTATGTTCTGCGCTTGCGCGAGATGCAATAATTCTCCGTAACAGCGGGTGGCGCTAGTCTTGTGCCCGTTATCCGAAACTTGAAAACAGGAAATGACCTAACCGAGAAACCATAGAAGAAACCAGGTAGAATAAAAACAAAGCGCACAAAACAGCTTGTTTATTTTTGAGCAGACGTTTTGGACGTTTTGCAAAAAAATCGTCACGTTGCTCGTCACGTTGGCTGCTCTCGGGCTCGTTGTTGTTGCCCGAAGACATCGCAGGAGGGAAAAAGTAAAAAGTAGGCACTCTAGTAAAAAGTAGACTGAGCATGTTGAATCGGCCCCGACGAGACCTGAGGGCTTCCGACGCTGCCCGACGGAAAGGAACACACCAAACCGACGCGGTTACGACGCCGTCCGACTGGTGCCGACGAGGCGCGACGCCCAACGGTCGGCTTGGTCAGGGTTCAAGAGAAAAAGCGCATGCAGCTTTTTCCTAACTATGTTATAAAATGTATTATAATATGTTATTAAATATATGTTCTGGCAGGCCATTTGTACGGTGGCCGACAAGGGCCAAACGCACTGCAACGGCCAAACGCGTCTCCGTTAAGGAAAACAGCTGGCCGACAAGGGCCAAACGCAATGCAACGGCCAAACGCGTCTCCGTTAAGGAAAATAGCTTCAAGTACAGAAACGATTCAAATATACAAACTCAAACACAAGTCTAAACGGGGTGCAAAAAGAGAAACGTGTTGCAAATGAAAAAACGCGCTGCAAAAAACGATGCAGAGCACTAAACGATTCAAACCAAGAAACCTTCTTCAAAAGCAAAACGCTTCATAGCCGGTCACTGCTCCAAACCTGCAGGGGGCGCTCGGGATGCAGAGAGACAGAACAGCTGACTGAACAGCTGACTGAACGGTGTTTCAGCGGGAACGGTAATGTGATTTTTATTTGATTATATTTATATGTTATGTTTATATCACTGTACAACGCACATTACGTGACGGTTTTTTTTTATTGTAGTTTACATCAGACTCTACAAGGCTGCACATTTGCATGTAGATTAGCCTGCCTGCTTAAATGATTAGAGATTGATATAAGCACCCGCTTTAATAGTAGCCTACATTAAAAAGGTGGAGATCATTCATGACTACTTGAAAGTTAACTGCCGTCATTAATAAGTATAACACCTAATGTGTAGTGCTGTATGTTATGGAAGACTGTGATAAGAGGGCTTTTTATTATAGGTCCTAACGGGTGCTTATATCAAGCTCTAATCATTTGATTAAGCAGGCTAATCTACATGCAAATGTGCAGCCTTGTAGAGTCTGATGTAAACTACAATAAAAAAAAACGTCACGTAATGTGTGTTGTACAGTGATATAAACATAACATATAAATATAATCAAATAAAAATCACATTACCGTTCCCGCTGAAACACCGTTCAGTCAGCTGTTCAGTCAGCTGTTCTGTCTCTCTGCAGATTCCCGAGCGCCCCCTGGCCCCTGCAGGTTTGGAGCAGTGACCGGCTATGAAGCGTTTTGCTTTTGAAGAAGGTTTCTTGGTTTGAATCGTTTAGTGCTCTGCATCGTTTCTCTATTGGCAGCGCGTTTGATGATGCTGCATTTGTCTTTGTTTTTTGCAGCGCGTTTTTTCATTTGCAACACGTTTCTCTTTTTGCACCTCGTTTAGACTTGTGTTTGAGTTTGTACATTTGAATCGTTTCTGTACTTGAAGCTGTTTTCCTTAACGGAGACGCGTTTGGCCGTTGTATGCGTTTGGCCCTTGTCGGCCAGCTGTTTTCCTTAACGGAGACGCGTTTGGCCGTTGCAGTGCGTTTGGCCCTTGTCGGCCACCGTACATTTGAGACTGTACCTGTGATAATATGCAAAAAAAAAAAATAATATCAAAATTTAATTAAATTTAATTGAAAGCAGTAATAAGAGCCACTGTTCAGTTCAAACAGTGCTATAAGTGTGTGACACTTAAGGCCCGGACACACCAAGCCCACTGTCGAGCGTCGCGCCTCGTCGGCACCAGTCGGACGGCGTCGTAACCGCGTCGGTTTGGGCCCAATCCCATTTCTTTGCTCACTGTCTCAACCCTACATCTCAACCCTAACCCTACCCTGACCCTCATTGCTCATGCTCATTGCTACCCCTAACCGATCCCCTACCAAATGGGACAACCCTACCCTGTGACGTCATCAAACCTGGGAATACCTGATATCACCTGGGGATTATATCATACGACATGAGCCCGGCAGCTCCCCGACCGCAGGCGCCGCCCGGTCCACTGCCGGGCTGCAGAGCCCTATTACGGGCTCTGCAGCCCGGCCGTGGACCGGGGTCGGGCGGCCCAGGGTCGGGGAGCTGCCGGGCTCATGTTGTATGATATCCAGATCTTCCGAGAGTCCGTTCTACAGCCCTAACACATTACCCCATAAACATGCAATGAAATGGGCGAAATGGGACATGAAAATAGGGCAAGTGTTGACATGGAACTATCCATGTTGTGGAGATCGCGAGCTAATTCGCTAACTAGCAATAAGTGCATGACAATTCAACCCGCGGTGGTTATGTATCTGGTTTATAACGAATGTCTATAATGCATTGAAAACTACATTTCGATAAATATAACATACTTATATAATATTACTCATATTAAATATAATATATATTAGTATATATTTTCACCTGGAGTCACTAGAACATGGAAGATCTGGATATCATACGACATGAGCCCGGCAGTTCCCCGACCGCGGGCCGCCCTGTCCACGGCCGCAGCCCGGCCGTGGACCGAGGTCGGGCGGCCCAGGGTCGGCGAGCTGCCGGGCTCATGTCGTATGATATCCAGATCTTCCGAGAGTCCGTTCTACAGCCCTAACACATTACCCCATAAACATGCAATGAAATGGGCGAAATGGGACATGAAAATAGGGCAAGTGTTGACATGGAACTATCCATGTTGCGGAGATCGCGAGCTAATTCGCTAACTAGCGATTAGTGCATGACAAGTCAACCCGCGGTGGTTATGTATCTGGTTATAACGAACGTCTATAATGCATTGAAACTACATTTCGATAAATATAACGTAAGGCCTACTTATATAATATTACTAATATAATATAATATATTAGTATATTTTTCACCTGGAGTCACTAGAACATGGAAGATCTGGATATCATACGACATGAGCCCGGCAGCTCCCCGACCGCGGGCCGCCCGGTCCACGGCCGGGCTGCAGAGCCCTATCACGGGCTCTGCAGCCCGGCCGTGGACCGGGGTCGGGCGGCCCAGCGGTCGGGGAGCTGCCCGGGCTCATGTCGTATGATATCCAGATCTTCCGAGAGTCCGCGGCCGGGCTGCAGAGTATAATTAATAAAATAATTAATAGTTTATTACAGAGAAAACACTTAAATTTGTGTTTTTCAAATCCTGTCGCATCTTTTCGCCCTCCATCTTGTCTAGGATATTTCTTGATTTTCAGTTTTCTCGCAAGGTATTGTGGGAGCAAGTCACAACTGAAGCGCTTTGAGGGTGCCCATCGAAAATCTCAATTTTGAGGGGATGTTAGCCCTCCCCCTTACCCCTTAAGCTACCTTTAAACTGGTATTGGGACATGGCTCCACGGCGCGTGAACGCGCAACAGCGGGGGCTAGGGCTGAGATTTTCCTTTGAGCAAAGAAATGGGATTGGACCTTGGTGTGTTCCTTTCCGTCGGGCAGCGTCGGAAGCCCTCGGGTCTCGTCGGGGCCGATTGAACATGCTCAGTCGGGACTTGTCGGCCGTCGGGATAGTAGACTCGTCGGGTACTCTGATTGGCTGTGTGCCATCTATGACGAGTATGACGGGCGGTGCCGTAGCGAATCAGCGCGGTGTGTGGGAAGGGTGGAAGAGGGGCGGAAGTGACGATGGTTACTTTTTACTTTTTCCCTCCTGCGATGTCTTCGGGCAACAACAACGAGCCCGAGAGCAGCCAACGTGACGAGCAACGTGACGATTTTTTTCCAAAACGTCCAAAACGTCTGCTCAAAAATAAACAAGCTGTTTTGTGCGCTTTGTTTTTATTCTATCTGGTTTCTTCTATGGTTTGTCGGTTAGGTCATTTCCTGTTTTCATGTTTCGCATAACGGGCACGAGACTAGCGCCACCCGCTGTTATGGAGAATTATTGCATCTCGCGCAAGGGCAGAACATACAGACTGCTGTGTCGTCGGGAGTGGTCGTGGCGGTGTGTTTCACTGCTTCCTCTCTCCCGACTGTCTCCGACGAGAGGCAACGGACCCGTCGGGCAAGCGGGCGTCGGCGTCTGGTCGTGTCGGGGCGGTGTGTCAGGGCCCTTAGCTTTGCGGTGTGCTGTGCTAGCATATGCTATGCTATACCTTACAACACACCACCATCCATTATTAACTGAGGCTTTTTTTTTATTGCATATCCCCTTATGCAGTCAGAAGCAACATTTATGTGGCCGAAGTATGAAATCATAAAAGCATCAAGTTTTCACATCAAACGAACGATGGTTTATTATTTGGGTAGAGCCGTTTAGAGTTCTGCTTTTCACTGTTCCTGTGGGCTGAGAGCCGTGGTTAGACAGTTGGGTTCAGTGATGGGGTTAAGGTGTTTGGGTGAGGTGTTAGATGGGTTAAGGGGTCGGGTGAGGGATAGGGGTGTTTAAGTGGAAAAGGTAGTTTGTCAGGGATAAGATAAGGGGTTGGTTAAGTTGTTGGCCTTATTATAGATTGAAGAGAAAGGGAATGGAAAATTAAGATGAAATAAATCAGAAATAAATACAGCAAAGTACTACCATTTTTTGTGACCCTTGCTTGTTATGGTAATTTTACCCGGCCACTAGATTTGATATTTAAAAAAATTCAATGGACAAAGTTGAGGAATGTTATTAGTTTTGATTTATTTTATTTTAGCTTATAGCTTTTAAGTCTGTTAAACCAGCCTTTTCTTTTTTTCAATTTTATGCTGGGGAGTGTCGTAGGTAGCAAGGAATGTGCCACAAATATCCTACGGCTGTAGCCTAAGATGAGTTTCCTCTACAGAACAAGAATCACCCTATGATGACCCATCACAAGTGGGGAGCCACTTCCCCGTTCGCGCGTCCGCTAATGTCCACAACACTAAAAATGTAAACCTGCACCGGAATAGCCTGCTATTATTAGGGTTTGTGGTCAGCGTAGTAATAATAACTGCACTGCGTCACTAACAATGAATGCGTGGGACAAGACTGAAATATGAATGAAGCGCGCGCGAGGAATCCGTCTCATGGAACGAGCGGTTTAATTGGATCTCGTAGTAAAAGACAACATCACGTTACGGAGAAATGATGCAAATGTGAAATAAAGATTTACAAAATAGGCTACATAAGATATAATGAAGGCCATTATTAAAAGCAAAACATTATAAAGAAATTATTTTCGACTGTTGATATGTGTATGATAGGTGAATGATATTTTAAAAACATTTTCTTGAATAATTTTTACATTTAATTTCATAGTTTTGCAACATTTACTTATTTAGCATCCTTAATTCGGCGTATTGCTCCAAAGGCTTGCTTTGTTATATGTGTGAGTCCAGATAAATCCAGTATTATTGTTGGCTAAATTACTTTTTTGTTGGTTATCTATTTGACAGAACAATAATACAATAATAATATAACAATAATGTAGAACTCAACTTAATTAGAAACACACACACACACACACACACACACACACACACACACACACACACACACACACACACACACACACACACACACACACACACACACACACACACACACACACACACACACACACACACACACACACACACACACACACACACACACACACCTGACTTGACTAAATTTGATGTTTAAATAACCGCGTATGGTCTGTTCTCGCGAGACTTGCGAAACTGCGCCCCCTGTTTGCTACCCGAGAAGCGACGGGAGGTTTGAGAAACACTGCGCGGCTAACGATAGCAAGGTACCCAAATAGGAATATATTCGCAACAATTCCTCAACAACACAACGGCGTTCTTCCAGTTACTGGAAGACGGAATACAATTCTGTCAAGACGCAGATGTTGACTCTGCACCATCCAAACGCAGAGAAGCCAGAACAGAGGCGGAGTGTAACCGATAGAGAAAAAGTAACGAGCGGCCTGTTTTTGTTCCCGGAGTGCAGGGAGCTCTCGGGCGGCCACACTTGTCACTCGAGACCGAGGCTTTCAAGTGCTTCGTTTTTCCTGCGCTGGGGAAGTGGTCGAACTCGATTCCGATTTCCCCCCGATATCCGCATGCCCTCCTGGTTGGACAGATCGCACCACATCTACCGAGGCGCGCCACATTATCGCCCTAAAGCCCATCTGAAGCCGGAGAGGCCTGTTTTGTTTTTGAAGCCGATCAATAACACAGCCCGAGCCAGGCTGCAGGGCGCACGGCCTGCGCTCCTCCTCCGACGCCTCGGTCTGGAACAACGCGTGGTGTGCAATGAGACCGGGGCCCACCCCAAACCCGACGAGCATGCATAGAGCAGAATATGGAAATTTCAGGAAAACTGCACTCTTTGGACACGCACATCGAGCGGGTTCTGTGTGAATTTCGTGGCTTGTGCAAGGCAGTAGTGAGGCCACGGCTCTCCGCCGGAGGAAAGGACGTCACGCAGCGATGTATTGTTTCGTTCTAGCTCTATATTTACTCTCATAAACTGAAACTGGACCTTGGATGAATACACTGGTATGCAGCGCTGCACGGGTGCACACCTCATCTTTAATGCACTTGATTCAAATTGGGAGGAGGACCCCGCACTCGGTGTTGTTGTATCGCATAATCAGATCAGCGTAACGATGGATTGGATGTAACGGAGATACAGATACACAGACACACACACACCCCGGATTGTTGTTGACCGTGCACGGACTATGCATGTGGCATTCATATTCAGACCACTGAACTTGATGGTGCATGGAGATTTCATCCATTCATCTATGCTCTCTCAGACGCTCACGCGCTCCCGTCGATCTCTGGGCCACGCACACACACAAACAGACACACGCACCCCGGGAGCGACACACCGCCTACTCCCGCCGCGGATAGTTCGCCGATCCATCGGTTCGGTTTGTGCACCGTGGGCTGTTTCGTTTTAACGCGTCGTCTCCCGGACACCGGGCGAGGGAGCTGACATGAACCCGGTGAACGCGACCGCTCTCTACGTGTCCGCGAGCCGGTCGGTGCTGCAGTGTGATCCGCGAGACCCCCGGGCCCTCGCGGAGCTCTGCAAGCTGCTCCCCTTCTTCCGGCAGTCCCTATCCTGCCTCGTGTGTGGTAAGTGTGTGTTTTTGTCTTCCTTAATTGAGTTCTTTAATTCGCCTTCGCACCGTCCACCGGAATACGCCTTCTGGTTGTGTGCTGGCCGTGATGACACACCCCCCTGTGGGACTCCCATCAGGAGCACGCATCGGTGGTCTTCCCCCATCCCAATGTTCCGCTGCCTGTCTATGTCCTATGTGCTCGTGTTCGATCGATATCGATTGGTTTTAACGCCCGAGCCATGCATGGGTTTATCAGATTCAAACCTGAATTCGGTGTTGACAGTCATTTCCTGACGTCACTTGCCCCCCCCCCCCCTCGCTGATTCTTGTAAAATGTATTGTGAAATATCTTTATTAATACTGGACTGGTGATTTGATTATGTTCTCATGTGGTGAAAGCGGACTAATATGAGTGTTGTTTTCATTGGGAGTGCCTGGACCTACCCTCTACCGCGGAAGGAGGGAATAATAATGTGGTTCACGGCTGCACGACTCTTCTCGTCAGGTGGAGAGCGCTACAGTAATGGCCTTTCCCCCTAAAGTATCCATCCGCATTGTGCAATAAATATTTAATAACTGCGAATAAGACGTGGTTATAACCCTGCTATTCAACGAATAGTAACACCGCAAACGAATTCATCCCTCTGGGCTGCGTGCACAGTGCGTGCGTGTGTGAGTATGCACAGCGGTATGCGTGAGTGTTTTTTTGTATTCAATGAATGGACTTTCTCTCCCTGCCTTCCCCCCCCCCCCTCCCTCGGCAGCTGCATACCCTGACAACCAGCGGTTGCTAAGGAAGCTCCTCTGAAAGAGTAGTCTCACAGGCGTATCCGTGGCAGATTTTCTACTCTTTTCAAAAAAAGGAAAATCTCAACCTACAACCATGCGCCTGGAACAGGTGTCTCCTGCACTCTGCGGCCAGCAAAAGGCCGTAATACGACCAGCACTTTGAGGACTTGACTACTTTTCCATTAAGTGCATCAAATTAACCAGGTGGGCTCGTATACTGCCAGCAGGGATGAAGCAGAAACAAACCATATACTATAAAAACCATAGCTTTCAGGAGGGTTGATATTAAGGTTTTTATCTAGTGCTGTGCATAGGGCTGGATTTGGCTAGACATGGGCTTGGATTTGTGCATAGGTTATTTGAGTTCCGTGCTCGTGCTGTACATATCGGCAGAGATCGTTTTGAGTGGTAGCGCTACATTTGATTAGTATGAAATCTTCCCACAGTATGACGCTCTGTCAATAAACCCTGTTGTTGACCTTCTTCCGAACCGACGTCCTCGTTATTTATTACTGTGATCTATTGATGCTGCTACATATTTTCACTTATCTTTATTCACTTTATCGTATATTGTTGCTGCTATCTGACCGTTGAGGAAGCCGAGCCTCACAAAGCAAACTCCAGTCACTGAATCTGTTGTCGTTGTCGTTCCGCGGTCGTCCAGGCAACCTGCTGCAGGACCCCATCGCGCCCACCGACTCGTCATGCCAGCACTACGTGTGCCGCGGCTGCAAGGGCCGGCGCATGCAGCTGAAGCCGTCGTGCAGCTGGTGCAAGGACTACTCCCGCTTCCGGGAGAACCGGCAGCTGTCCCTGCTGGTGCACTGCTACAGGAAGCTGTGCCTCTACATCGCCCAGTCGCCGCTGGCGCCGCACATCGCCACGGCCGCCGGAGACTCGCCCGACCTCCGGGCCATCCTCGAGGAGGGCCTCTCCCTCGCCGAGAGCCAGCGACCCGACGACGAGGAGGCCGTTGCTGCGGTGGCGGCGGATGCCGGGGCGGCCGGCCAATCGCAGGACGCCTCGGCTCCGGAGGCGGGAGGAGCCGGAGTTGAGGCGGAGGCGGAGGAGGAGGAGGAGTCGGTGGCGGTGGCGGCGGGGGGGCTGTCTGTGGGTACCCCCGAGGAGGGGGGCGAGGAGTCGAGCCCCGCGGGCGTGAACGTGAACGGGCTGCACCGGTGTAACGGCCTTGGGGGGGAGGCGGCGGTGGAGGAGGGGCTTCAGTGCGTCGCCATGGAGATGGGCGGTGGCGGCGGCGGCGCGGGGGTGCTGAAGCAGGAGGCCTTCGGGGACGAGCTGCCCATGTGCGTGAGTCTCACGGCGAGCGGCGAGGCGGGGCTGTGTGACATCACGGCGTTCGGCGGGGACCTGAAGCACGACGGCGGTGGCGGCTCGCTGCTGCTGAGCGTGGAGGAGGTGCTCCGGACACTGGACACAGACCACGCCTCTGTACCCCTCCCGGTGCCCTCCTCCACCCCTCCCGACCCCGCGCCCCCACCGCCCGGCCGCTCCTCCCCGTCCGTACCCCAGCCCAGCTTAAACGGCCCCCACTGCCCCACCGGGCCCGCTCCTCGCGCCTCACCCCCTCCCTCCCCCAGCAGGACGGCCCCCGGCACCAGGGGCCCCCCCTCCCCGCTGCCCCCCGCGCCCCCCCTCGCTGCCACCGCAAGCGCTCCCGCTCGGAGAGCGACAGCGAGAAGCTCCAGCCCCTCCCCATCTCCAGCCTGTTGCGAAGCCCCCTGCTGGGCCCCAGCGCCCCCCCCCACCAGCCCGGCCCCGGGGCCCCCCCCACCACCACCAACTCTGCTGCCTCCGCCGCCTCTGCCGCCGCACCCCCCACCGCCAAGCGAGAGCCCAAGTTCCCCCACGCCGCCCCCCACCAACCCCTGCCCCACCTGGCCCCAGTGCCCAACGGCGGGCCCCCCAAGGTTGGCAAGACTGTGCTGGTCTCCAGCAAGGGACTGAAAAAGACAGTGGAGCACCACGGGGGCCCCAAAAAGGCCTACAGCAAGGCCAGGCAAGGGGCCCCCAAGCCCCGCCCCCAGCCGCGAGACCGCCTGCCGGGCCCCTACCCCCACCCCATGGCCCACCCGCCCAGTCCCTCCAAGCCCCTATACAAGAAGCCCGTGGAGAAGAAGGGCTGCAAGTGCGGCCGGGCGACGCAGAACCCGTCGGTGCTGACCTGCAGGGGGCAGCGGTGCCCGTGCTACTCCAACCGCAAGGTGAGGAACCCGTGTGGTGTGGTGTGGTGGTGGAGCTGTGGTTTGTGTCCCCCCCGGGGTAGGAGGTGGCGGAGACCCGGTTCAGATGAGGGGACCGAAGCCTTCCACCTGTGAACCCGAGTCAAATTGTTTTTGTCCCGTTTTAAAAGCCTACATCCTCTTTTGTGTTGTTTGCATTTTTTGGTAACTGTTCCACCCTTTGTTGTAGTATTTACATATAGATGTGTTGTGGTTTATGTGTGGTTTGTTTCCTTGGAGCCTATTTTTTTTTATCTGGATGTCGTTGGCTGATGCAGTCTGGACATTATCCAACCGAGCTGCATGGACTCCTGCCTGTCTGTCGTCACAATCTATATCAGGGGTTTGCAAACTTAGTGTTTGTGTGGACCACTATTTGTAATCAAGAATTTTCCCGGGCGATCTCAGAATACACATAATAAAATATTTCAACAAGCCTCCAACCTGAATTACCTCTTAAAAGCCTGACTAGCACTAACAATAACTGGTCACAGCATCAGCGCAGCAGGCTTGTTAAAATAAAGGTAGCTGCGCACAACAGATGCCACATATTTTTATGGGAATTTTCTGGTAAAGTAAATGTTAAAAATAAACTTATTTAATATTTTATTTTGCTTTTCCATGGACCACCTGCAGTACCGTCACGGACCATTGGTGGTCCGCGGACCACGCTTAGGGAATGATTGTGTGTGTGTGTATATCTATATCTATATATATTAAGATTTGACAGGAAATCAAATCTTAAATTCCAAAAATTGGATATGGAGGGATATATATATATTTGATTTCCTGTATTCTGGTGCATTTTGGGGATGGCCACTACCTATTTACCTACTTTTCATTCAGATTCATGGCCTACATCCTGATTTGCAGGGCCTGGACAAGCTTACACTGCATGTCCATATACAGACCTACTTCATGGCCATTCCACCAGCCATTGCTATTTGACCCATTGTTGTTATTCTGATATTGAGGCAAATCATGATCACTGTCCTATAGCGTCCATTTTTTCTGAGTCTCAATGTCTACTTCAAATGCAGTTAGAAATATTTTTATTTATATAAAATATATAATTTATTCGCTGTTGACGCTAATGGGGAGTATGTTGTTGATTGATGTTCTTCAACCAATCAGATTTCGAGTATGCCGAGTTGGGTGTATCCTTTTACACGTCTAGGCCTTCTAGCTGGCCTTGTTGTTTGGCGCCATCAGGAGGAAAACAAAAGGAATTACAACTAGCTAGCAGCGAAATTATATCATTAGGTTACATTTTTTTGGATTAAATTCACTTTAATTACAATGGATGACAGAGGAGAAGGACTGGATTTTGCGGCCGACTTGTTGAAAAAGTCTTTTTCGAGAAGGATTTTCTCAGAAAAGCTAGAAATTGTGTAACAGGGACGACCAACACCGCGGCTAGCTGCTCTGACCCAGCCGGGCAAAGGATTTTGTGCGGCACCTCAATCCAACAACTACGAGAGGTATAGGCCCCGTTTACACGAGGACGCTTGCGGGTAAAAACGACAAAATATTTTATCGGAAGTGCCTTTCGTTTAGACGGTGCGGCGTTTTTGGGGCATGAAAATGCATAAAACTGAAAACGCACTCCCGTAGCCATTCCGTCTACACTGCCAGGACGCAAAACACTGCCCAGATCTGCTCCCGTCGCGTACGCGTTTACGTCACATACATGACGTAAATGACGTCACATGCCTGACGTAAACGTACAAGGAAATAAAAAAAAACATGTCGGATTATTTCTACGTGTCGGACCGTCAAGCTGCTCTGACAGCTCTAATAAACTTACAGGAGTCATTCCACGAAATGTACAGGATATGTATAGATAGTATTACTGAACAGAGAAGGATCTGTAATTATGTTTTGGTTTTCGCGGCGTAGGTAAGAGAAGAAGTAAGATTCTACGCATGCGCTCAGACATGGCGGTGTTGTGTGATAGTGTATCACAGCGCCACCTAGCCGCCTGGCATGCATACCCAATCGAATTCCACACACCTTTGCGTCACCGTACGCACGCAGATTTCCTCCCGAAAACACTCGTCTAAACGCGGAAAAAAATGTGAAGACGCGACGCCACTTTTGCGTCTTCTGTTCAGACCGTCATCGTGTAAACGTAGCCATAGTTGGCTGACAGTGTCAAGCGGTCATTGTAATCTGTATTGATGGGAATGCTTGCTATTTGCAACGGATTGATGTGGTGTTTGGAGCCACGGTGGGTTTTCCAACCTGAGTTGTCCAGTAAAGTCGGCATTGAGACACCAAAGTACGGCGGGCCACTTGCATGCAGCAGTCTTGTTGAAGGCGTTCGGAGACACCCGAGTGGATTTCAACTCAATGAGCAAGAAGGGTAACAGAGCTCCACGACGAAATCGCTCTTTGGTTTATTTGTAAAGATATTCTTTTGGTTGTAAAAAAAACAACCTGTGTGCGTTAAAGTAACATGAGATTGTTTTGAATTGGTTCTTGTTTGAATATGTATGAATTTATTGCAAAAGTCCTCTAAATCAAGCACGGGTTCTAGGAAAGAAGCACGTACTTTACAGCGTTTTTACTAAATGACGGAAGATTTTTGGCTGCATTCAGTCGGAAATTGTAGAATCTGAGCTATATATTAGTCTTTTCAGCTTATGACTAGGTTAGGCTACGTGCGTTTTGTTGTGGTTGTTTCGTCTTAAAAAAAAACCGTTCAAGTTGTCAGGGTTATATTGGGTGGTTACATTAACATGGCAATAACCCTGACGTCATGTCATTTGAAAAGCGTTTTACTTCAAGACGATTGCATTGAAGGCCTCATGGTAAAAGTCACGGCCCGTCTATGATATATATAATGAATGTACCTAATATAGACGTTCAGGGGCCGAGTGGGGCACTTACCGTGCGTTCACACCAAACGCGAAATTTGTCGCCCGTTCGCGTTGTCGCCGAAGTTTTGTCGCGCCACACATAATCTGTCGCTGTGCAAGTTTTGTCGAATTTGTCGCGCCACCGGTACGCCCGATCTCGTCTTGATCTCGGAAGCTAAGCAGGGTCGGGCCTGGTTAGTACTTGGATGGGAGACCGCCTAGGAAAACCAGGTGCTGTATGCTATGAGTGCTCTGCGTCTGCGAGATACCGTCCCCAGCTATGGGTAAATAGTGGGTAGATGGGACCCAGCCTTGAAAGGCAACCCATCTAGGAGAAGGCTACTTCAAACAATAAACCAAAGATGTTGCTTGCGTCTCTTCCGATCCTCACAAGGGAAACGAACAAAGGGCGGATAAGGCTATAATGACTGAAACGGCCAGAGTAGGATAGTGAGGAGTTGCGCCCCACAGTCCTTAATTAGCATTGTATAAAGTCTAACAATGGAGAAACCAGCTGGAGACAACGTTGGACGACTCGTCTGAGGACGACATAGAGAGAGAGAGAGCGCCACAACTTGACTCCAGGTCCTCCATTTCACAGCCATGTCCGATATTGCATGTCTTTACCTTTTTAAAGACAAGCATTTAAAGACAAAAGCATTTAAAGACAAGCATTGCATGTCTTTAGCGTGAGCGGGAAGTGAACGCTACGTCACTCAATGAAGTGAACGCTGATTGGCTGTAATCACGCGTCATCACGCGAAATTCGTGTCAAAGTTGAAAAATTTGAACTCGAGCGAATCTGTCGCGCAACAAATCCACGTGAACGCGCTCGCCAGAAGACGGCGAAAGTGTGGCGCGACAAATCAACATTTGTCGCCAGTTTTCTCTCGCGAAAATTTCGCCCGATACGCGTCTCTACGTTCACTTTGTATGGGATCTTGTCGCCCCGTCGCGTTTGGTGTGAATGCACGGTAATAGCCACTGGGATAATTCTCCCCGGTCCGGAGGCGCACAGAGCTTTTGGCCGTGATATTATATGTAACATATCATACTATTATATATATATACAGAACGTTATAAGACGCGGTCACCGAGTGTGAGAGGAGAGTTGGCGGAGAAGTTTCAAAGTTTACACCGTTGCCTAATACCGGTGTTGTGTCGAAATCTGTTTCCCCGTCGACATGCGTTTCCCCTAGTCCCCGCCCCCGTCCGAAATTACCCGAAGGGCGAAGGAGCACGCGGCGAAGGAGCGCGCGTACACAAAAAACCCGCTCAAGAGCGTCTGTGCTCGTACCACAGAGGCACTTTGGAGAGAGCTAAGGTTCAAAACTGACTTTTTCTTAGCGAGTTTTATCGGAAGATGTTGTATTATAGATTTCTATCAATAAAAAATATTTTTGTGAGAGACTTTTCATTTTGAATGAAAATTGTTTGGTACGAGCACAGCAGCTCGTGGGCGAGCTTTTTGTGTACGCGCGCTCCTTCGCCCTTCGGGTAATTTCGGACGGGGGCGGGGACTAGGGGAAACGCATCTCGACGGGGAAACACATTTCGACACAACACCGGTGTTGACACGAGTGTATTGGTGTGAAATTGTCCACAGTGCGGCAACCCTACTACATGTTCCAAATCTGTTAACATATTCTCCATCCATCAAAAGAGAAAGATCAGTTAGTCATTAATTCGTCTGAAATATACCAGCCAGCAGATACACATTTCACTAGCAGCTTGTGCTAGCTCCTGCCTAGCACGGCTAACTGTTCTTCTTTCGATTCAAAACTAGTTAATGCCTGACTTCGGAATAAATCCGTCATTTTTGAGCACTTAGATGAATCCCCCTCGAGCATCCGCTTCTTCTTTATTCTGGCCTTTCAGCCCCTTTTTTATTTGTCCTTTCTGTTCTTGCCTTCCATTGCGTGCCACAACAAGTAAGCAACTACGAACTTGCTCGCCTTCTCTGTCTGACGTGTCTTTAGGGTCATGTCATTAACGTGGGGCCGCTCATATATCCCCCTACATTTCCGAAAATGGACTTGACCTGAAAGCTGTTTATTGGAATTTCCCAATCCCAGGAGTCTTTGCGCCGTTCTACGTCAATTCAAGAACAAAGAAATTAAAGTAAACCACAGTTCGTAATTTTTTATTCTTGGCCATGAAAGTTCTGTAACGCCGGAATAATGAAGAATTAAATTCAGTAACAAAAATATATATATAAAAAAACCCATAAATGAGACATAGAAAGAAGGAAGTGGTATAAATATTTGGATGCCCCCTAGGCTGTCATATTTCGGGGACTTTTCACGGCGTCATGAAGGGGAATAAATTATGCTGAGGGCCGGGCTTGCAAGATGCCTATAATGAATGTATTATGTATGTTGTAGGCGTGTCTGGACTGTATCTGCTGCGGCTGTCAGAACTCTTTTAGTGCATCTATATAATCTATATACTGTGTATCATCTATATGATATCTATAACGTATGTATGTTGTAGGCGTGTCTGGACTGTATCTGCCGCGGCTGTCAGCACTCTTTTAGTTTATCTATATAATCTATATAATGTGTATTTGATATATATAATGTATATATAATGTATGTATTATGTATGTTGTAGGCGTGTCTGGACTGTATCTGCCGCGGCTGTCAGAACTCCTATATGGCGAACGGCGAGAAGAAGCTTGAGGCCTTTGCCGTTCCGGAGAAGGCCCTGGAGCAGACGCGCCTCACGCTCGGCATCAACCTCACCAGCATCACCGCCGCCGCCCTGCGTAGCCCCGCCTCCAGCGCCCCCGGCAACACCCTCATCAACGTCACCACGGCGACGGGCACCCCCGTCACCGCCGCCTTCCTGTCGGGGGCGGGCCACGACAACCGGGTCTTCGACGACTCGTTGGAGATGCGCTTTGACTGTTAGGGCTCCGCCCCCCCCCCGTCACCTTGACAACTCGGAGCGGCGGTGGCGCCCAAAAAAGGCAGCTACAGTGAGGACAGAGGAGGAACAGCGCCGCCCGTCGGCCGCTGGTGGTTTTACACGGTGAAACAGCGCCCTATCATTGGCTGCCGTTGGTTTTACATAGTGAAACAGCGCCCCCCGGTGGCCGCGGATGGTTTTACATGGTGAAACAGCGCTCCCCGGTGGCTGCGGGTGGTTTTACGCGGTGAAACAGCGCCCCACGGTTGCCGAGGGTGGTTTCACATGGTGGATCAGGAAGCGAGGCGGAGAGAGATCTGTAGCATTACTGTATGTTCACGAATATCATTTCAGTGAGGAGGAGGTGGGGGGGGGTGGGCCTCTACTGTTGGTAATGTTTAGAGCATGTCTCGTTTGTCAGGAATGTTGGCCAGGTAGAGTCCAACCATGCCCCCCCCAACCCCTGCGTGTGCGTGTGTGTGTGTGTGTGTGTGTGTGTGTGTGTGTGTGTGTGTGTGTGTGTGTGTGTGCTGTGTGTGTGTGTGTGTGTGTGTGTGTGTGTGTGTGTGTGTGCGTGTGCGTGTGCCTGCAAGTGTGAGTGCATACACTTGTGTGCTTGTGTGTGTGTATAAATGTGTGTGTATGTGTATGAATGGTGAAATGGAGGCATCATCATTACAGACTTGTGTAATTTATATAAGAGGAAAAAACTTTTTTTTATACGGTCAACGGTTTCCATTCAAGAGGACATTTTATGATCTATTTTATAAGTTACATTAAACTGAGGAAAGCCGTTGGACGGGGTGGACTTGTTTCTCGGCAAGATACGTTTCACTGAAGTCAAGAGATTTGAAGTGTGAGTTCAGTGTTTATTCAAGCTGGCTGGTCCAGTGTGGGAACGTCAGGAACCATGAGATGGTAATTAAACGTGGCCGGAGATTCCTAGCCGCTTACTATATTTGGTCAAATATGAACCTTAAAATTCTCTTCACAAAAACATTGACAATTTGACACTGACTACAGACTATATTTATCTATTTATCAGCCTCGACTAACTTATATTTTGAAGTGCTTTCCCAGTTTGAATGATGTAATTCGGGCATATGAAATGAATTAGTCCAGTCCAACCAGTACATGTATAACTGCATGTATACTGGGAATGGTGGAACGAGCCGGTCTACGTGTGACACTACAAAATCAATTGAAGCCAAGCATTTATATAATTTACCTTATTCCCGCCCACTCTGGCCAGGTACAGCTCAAATAAATACTGTGGAGTATTCTAGTCTTTTTTCTTCCACGTATCAGACACCCTTTGAGAGTTGAGTGGTCTTGGTGGGGGGGCTCCACTCCACATTTCGTTGTTGGTTCGGATCCCTGGAAGCTTCGCACCTGCTGCTAATCCACCAGAAGGACTCAAGGAGGACCATAACTTCCCCTTGGTGTTTTTTTTTTGTAATAAGTTATGTTAACAATATTCGCAGTATTTATTGTGACGTCACCTCCAGCGTAGGTTGCGCAGCGGGCGGTCGAGCGCCCCCTGCGGGCTGTCAGACGTTCCTGCTCTGCACAGTCTGCGTCTCAATGATGTTGCTGTCTTGTTAGTGTTAGTTACTGATGTCTTCGAATGACTTGTTTCCCCACGGGGCATTAAAAACATGTAATATAACTGTAACATATTTCCACAAAAAAGAAAATCGAAAAATTGTCGACCCTTTTTGTACACTGACTTGTGTGATGGTTTGGATGACTTTGTGTGTTTGGAGCCTGCAATGTGACACGAAGAATGATGTCTGTCGGAGGAGTCACGTCCATAAGCGACCACATGTGTGAGTATAACCAGTGGGTGGGTCTCCAGATCCCTTTAGGAGAGCAATTCATCATTTATTTGAAGGCATCGCAAGGGATCCCGTCTCTAAGCCCTGTGACTCTTCAAATCCTCATGATGGATCACGCTTCTTACGAGGGGAGCACATATATTTCGAAATACAGGTCCCTCTCAGGATGAGATAAAAAAAGAGGGTTAAACATGCAATACATAACAAAGATAATGACTATGGGATTGTCTTATCAATATAGGAATAATCCTAACAATGGCGCATTATCCTATATAAAATATATTTTGACTAACCTGGAACAGGGTTAAAAGGAATAAGCTATGTGAAATCGTAGACAACCTGTTACTAAATAAGACTAAGCCTGTTGGTAATACCGGACGGGGATTGATGCTGGGATGCACTGTGATATCTAAAGTTGTAATATCTCATGTTTCTGTAATGTATTAAGCAGCTCTGCAGAAAACCAGACCAGCAACCATCGCACGATATCTTTATTTCAAATATATACACGCAGTTGCTATTTACATTCACATTTAGTTTCAACCAGATGTCTTCGGCACATTTAAGAATATTTTTCTTTTTGGTAGAATCTGCTGAAATGAAAAATAAAAACACACAAAACAGACCTTTTTTTTTGGCACTGACAAACTGCTCAGACACACTTCAAATATCATTATTTTTGGTACGTTTTGGTCTGTTAAAAAACAGGTCATTTACGCCTCAATCTCAAAAAAATTATATATAGGCCTACAGGCCCATTCATAAACAAAGTATACAAATACAGGAGGTGGTCCTATATTTAGAGAACAGCTGAAAAGCCCATCATATTTAATCTGAATTGATCCATAGAGCTACATTACGATCTAACGTGTTTATGAAGAAGTGCGCTCAGGCTGGTTTGAAGGAAAAAAAAACCGATTTGGGTAGACAAATAAATGTGCCGATGTTTTACAACTTCCGGTTCGTCACCCAGTAAGGATAAATAACCGAAAGTCGCGTGTTACAAGCGGCAAAGAATGAGAAATACAAAACGATAAAGGAGCATTGGAGATAATCCATAACGACATAACAAAGGGATCAGCTTTCCTTTCGTTTCCCGAACATCAGAAATGAATCAAGTATGTGCATTTCTATTTATTTGTTTACCCCTCGCCTTTCTGCATACCGTGGGATATGGTATGCAGAAAGGCATGCGCACATAAACTCAGTCCCTCCACAGATCTTAAAGCACACTAACAAACTCTGCTACATTAGCTGGCCTTGTTTACTTTAAAACACATTTGATTTGAGATGATTTGGCATTGTCCCACTCACGCCCACACATCTCCCCCAGTAGCAAAGGTAGCCAAACGTTTTTATGTGCCTTTTAAAAAGGCCAACAAAACAAAGAGGGAATTCACTTCGACTTCCCTTCCAGAAATGTCTATGTTTCCCTCCCTTTTTAATCCATTAGGACACGGCCATGCATGCACGCACAAACGCACGCACACGCTAGCTGACAAGGAAAGCCCCGAAGAAGCTGCTTTTCTCGTCCATGTCTACGGCGGAGGCGTTGCTAACGGTGACGAAGAGCCGGTCCCCCGTGCTGAGCGGGAACAGCCCCCCTTGGTGGGCGGAGTGCAGAGAGAACTGGGAACCGCGAGACCAGCAGGATGTCCGGCTCGTCTTCATCAGCAGGATGGGATCCGGGTAAGAGTTCATCTGGAGAGGAAGGGGGAGGGACGCAGGAAGGTAGAGATATGATAAGATAATATTTAACACAAGGGGGACCGAATTTTTTCTTTGACATTGCTCCAGTCACAAATAAACATCCACACAGAAATAAAAGACAAGACAAGACATGGGTGTTGAGGTATCAGCTGACTGTGGTCCCTGTTCAGTAGGGCTATTGCAGAGCGGATGAAGGATTCCTTGTAGCTGTTTTTACAGGCCAGGTGCACATGGATTGAAACGCCTGCCTGATGGTAGCAGCCGGAATGGGGATGATGATGAGGGGCTGAAAGGTGTCCTCTGTGATCAGGTTTGCTTTCCCTTTCACAGCTGTACAGCTCAGATATAGGGGGTTGGGGGGAGCCAGTTATTTTGGCAGCCTGATTCACTATCCGTGCGAGTTTTGTTTTGGAGGAGGGTGATTTACAAGGTGCCTTCACTATTGCACCCAATGACAACACTGGCAGGTATATACGGCTAGACTCACTGGAACTTATACCGGTGATATATCTGTTAAATATCTGTTCAACTTTAAAATACGACTTTTAAACTACATAAGCTTATACTGAGATGTGTGATTCATTAAAAACACAATGACAATTGTGCTGGGTTGACAGGACGTTACTTGCAGGCAACTTGTCGAACATGGGGAGATTCCACCTCCTCGGGCCAGCCTGTCGACGTTGGCGAGCAAACCTATTTTAGTTTCAACAATAATGAAACCTCGGAGGACTTAAAATAACAATGAAAGCATGTGCTTATTATAAAGAAATGCAACAACTCCACGAACGCATGCCTGAGTCCGCCAAAACCAACGCAGCTAATGGGTTGACGATGAACGATCAGCCCTCAACGCGACGTGACCCACAGTTCGCCGAAATGTTCTGATACTAATTGCTACTTTGTGTATTTTCCAAACAACGATTAAGAACCAGCTAATATAACGTGACAGATTATAAATATCCGTCGTCTGCATGTAGTGGCATGTTTAGGTAGAACCCCACAGGTTCCTGGTAATGAAGGGGGCCTTCCAGGGGCCTCTCTTCACAACTTTGACACCCATCCATTCATCCTAGTTGTCTTGACAAGTCCAGCAGAGTTTACACAGACCTTCGACTGTTTTACTGTGCTACTGACGACCGTCCAGCTTTCCAAAGGCTTGTCATGTTCTATTCAGGCCTAAATGAGACTGCTCGTTGCTCCTTGGACTGTGGAACTTTCTCCACAGTCAGGATATTTTCCGCTGACGGCCTGCTACTTGTTCTTGGAGGTCTTCCTCGTAGCGTATGTAAACCACCCATCACTTCCTGTGTGACAGTACGTTGGCGGCGTGTCTTTCTTTCCCCTCTGGAGGCTTCCCATCCAGGCATAGAATCTGTAAATCGCAGAGGCCCCAACCTTTCAGGCTGAGGGTTTATCGTTTGGGTTCAGCAAGGTCCATCCACATGGTAACATCACCACAGTGAAATATAACCACTTAAGTATGACGAAATGTTAAAAGAAAAAAAACTGCTTATGGGGAGTGTCTGTTGGCGGACAGAGAGGGGGCGAGAGGTTATAAGAAACATTCCAAGCCGAGCTCGGCGATGAAAGAGAGACTATAAGGCAAAGGCAAAGTGACATCAGCCGATGAGGATGATGAACATCATGTGGAAGGAGGCCTTTTTTTTTTTTTTTTGCGTGACAGCGCTGCAATGGCGGCCCGCCCAAAAGCGGTCCACACCTCACCTTCTGGTAAATGTACTGCAGCAGGGGCTTTCCGACGTCCCGGTCGCCCTGGTTCTCCGGCTGCTCTTTGTCTTCCTCCTCCGCCACGGGGTGAGTGTGTCTGAAGTAGGTCTGGGCGTAGACGTAGTAGAGGCCAGGCCGGGGGACCACCAGCTCCCCGTCCAACAGCTGGACGTCCTGGAGGAAGGCCAGGCCCTTCCGCCCCTCCCACCAGGAGATCTTCTGGCCCTGCACCCGACGGCTGGGAGAGCCTGAGGTGGAGGAAGGACAGCAGAGCAGCCAAACAATGAGTGATTCTCGTTGGAAGTCACGACAAATCAAAGCTTCTCGGTTTTTGGCGCCGCAGTGGTGGAACGAGCTCCCTGCCCTGCAGAGTCGCTTACCAGATTCTGCAAAAGACTCAAGACTCACTTGTTCAGAATTCACCAAGACTCTGCATAGCCTCCCCCCTTAGGTCCTCCCGAAACCCCTCTTACACACTTGTTGTATGTTGTACGTCCTGGCACTTAATGTACGCACTTATTGTATGTCGAACGTCCTTGCACTTAAAAACAGTACTTGTGCATTGTGTAGCATCTTATCCAAGCTATCTTTTTTATATTATGGGAATGGGTTAACCTAGTGATGGTTAGTGCTTGGCACTCGGTTCCATGATCATCCTGACTGTACCGACAGCGATATATTGTTGTTTTTTATTTCTTGTGACAAATGTACTTTTTGTAAGTCGCTTTCGATTAAAAGGGTCTGCTAAATGCCCTAAATGTAAACATAGTACACACACCCCCTGGGGGTCAAGCAGAGTGACTATAAACCAATTAAAGCTCAGGTTTACACGTTAGGAACGTTCCAACCAAGGACCAAAGACTTTGTCGTAAACATCAAAGAAAGCGGTTGGCGGACTCTCTGCATTCCCTCCCTTTAGGTACGGGCTGGTGCGTCCTCTGCCTGTCTCTTAAACGTCAATTTCAGGGGAATTGTGATAAAGTTGAAAGACAGTTTTAGGCTAAATCCTTTTTTTTTATTTCCAATGATCGCTCCAGCTCGCATAGTGCGCCCAGTAGCCCTTATCATTGCCTGGTGTTATACTGATGCCAGACTACACCAGCAAATATTAGTTCAGTCAGTTAGTTCAGTCCGTCATTTAAATATTAATGAACAGTTATTATTGCTCAATTGACAGACGTATCAAATACTTTCCCTTCAACAAGTAGGCCAAACTATTATTGTTTCTCTTTGATGGTTTAAAAATCCACCGTCTTTTGTTTTTTTTATGTTCATATTTCCGATAAACGGAATCATGTGTTGTTGATGCTAATGATCTGATAATAGTATCATAAGATTAACGATTTCCAAAGCGCACTGGAAATAGACACGGACAGCTGGAGCGACGAAAGAGTCCAAAACACAAGGAAAGGAAACAACAATAAAAACGACATATCCAGGCCAACCCATCTATGTGGTGGAAACCAGGAGGGAAAGAATGCCGTTAGCTAAAGAAGGAGTACAGGTGTTCAGCAGACTGTTCAGTGCCAGTAGAACACCCCGTGTGTGCGTTGAGTTCAAAACCATCCGCCTTCCTTCTGGTTCTGATAATTGAAAACACACCTAGCCTATGGTGAAACAAATCTAACATGATACCACACTGTGATGCATGCCTTAGAAGCTCTCATATTATACAAATGCTAATATTTTCAAACCATGTTGCATTGACATTCAGGGCATTTAGCAGACGCATTTATCCAAAGCGACTTACAATAAGTACATTGTCAGAAGAAAGAGAAACAATAATATACTGCTGTCTGTACAGTGAGGATGTTCATATAACCAAGTGCAAAGCAGGTTAAATGTCCCATGACATGCCACCAGGTGTGAGTGTGATTAGCCGTTTTGAAGATCTGGCTCTTATAACATGCCCAACAAGTGGGCGTGTCCAACTAGATGTGTGCTGGATAGATCAGACTACCAGCGTACCCAGTGGACTGTAGTAAACGTTGCTCATCTCTCCGTAACATATTTAGGTGGATACGCCCACTTTTGATGTCATAAGAGACATATTTTCAAAATGGCTTGTAACGGCTAAGAACACTTGGTGGCATGTCATGGGACCTTTAACCCACCCCATACACAACAAAGCTAGCTAGGATAAGATGCTACACAATGCTATTCTTAAGCGCAAGGATGTACAACATACAAATAAGTGTGTGTATTAAGTGCCAGGGCGTACAACATACAATAAGTGTGTAAGAGGGGGTTTGGGGGTTAGGGGGGGAGGCTTTGCAGAATTTAGGTGAACTCTGAACAGGTTGACATGCTAAACTATCGGAACAAACTTGTATTGTAAAAACATTAAAACTATATGTATATGCTAGCATGCTAACCTCTGCCGCCGCCGCCCATCGTGGGTACGAAGCTGCCGGTGACGTGGGCGGCCACTTTGGGACGGTGGGGGGGCGGTTCATCCGCCACTAGCGATGGAAGCACGCGGGAAACCTCATCTGGTCGGCGGGAAGCAGAAGGTACAACACGTTAGCTAAAGGAGAGTTCAGTTATAAGGTGTTTGAGATTAAATTGTATTTTTTATTATGAAATTGCTTTATATCGCGACAGCAATCTATATTATCTGCTGTGACAAAGATTATATGCTTCTTCTGGCTGTCGCAGGCCTGTCATACACCTGTCCAATCATTTCATTCGGCCTGAATAAAATGATTGGCTGGTTTACCTGTCCGTTTCCCTAGCTACCTAGCTACCTTAGCTACCTACCTAGCTACCTAGATACCTACCTACCCACCTACCTACCTACCTACCTACCTACCTACCACCTACCTACCTACCTACCTACCTACCTACCTACCTACCTACCTACCTACCTACCTAAGCTAGCGAGCATGTCACTTGTTTTGGGGGAGTGGCTTTGGAGTTTTTTAGTTGGAAACTTTGAAAGTTGTGGCTAACCCTGGCTGGTTTCAAAAAATTGCCTACCATGCCTTTTAAGTTGGAAGTTGTGAATCTATAATTCATTCTATAGCTAATAAGGGTTATCAAAAGAAAGAGGGATCAGAGTTTTGGGGGTAAATCTTTGAAAGAAGAAACATTTATTTTCTATGAGGAGCATACTGCCAGTAGACTTTAACAAAGTTTAAAGTATGATAGGCTAATGCTTTGTGATTGAAAAAGAACCACAACCAGTTTGTAAACAAAACGGAAAGGTTGAATCCAGTTGGGGTTGAGAATCAAATCCTTTTGAAGTAAAGGCCTCTAGTCTGACTCTGAAGTTATCTCCTACAATAATAATCACAAAGGTATTCAAACACAAGCCATCCTGTCCTGACATCCCTCTGAGCCACAGAATAGCAGTTTACAATAAGCCTATTAAACCTCCGCATTCGTCCTGCTAAAAAGTGATGTGTTTTTCCGCAGATTTGTTGTGCCAAGTGCATGTCTGTGTGTATATAAAAATATATATTTCAACATGTGTGTGAATATATTAAACACGATGAAAGCTGTACCAAAAAAGTATTTTCTTCACAGACTTCCTGGAGCTAACACAATCCCCCTTTTTTCTTTCTTTCAAAATTTTTAATCAAGTCAGAAAATCTGTCTTAACTCTACGACAACTACCTAGAGACTCACTCGAACCCAGGCCTCTCAGATTCAACACAATGCCATACCGGAAGCTAAGCTGTGAACGTAGCTGCTGTGACTGAGCGATTGCTTGTTATTGTCCCGTGAGCAGAGTGTTAACCGGCAGGTCTAACTGGTGCGGTCGGTTGGGTGCTCACCTCTCACTGCGGACGAGATCTGGCCCTGGTAGCGCTGAGACATGGACTGTGGAGGACAGACGGTGGTTAGCATACTGGGACCAGAAACAACCAGTGACCTGGGGTCAACCCGGAGACAAACACCTGTCATTTGTTCTTAAGAATGTAATCAACAGACAGATGTTGTGGCCATGCTTGTGATATATATTTTTTTAAATCATTTTATAGATTATATACATTTAAAACAAAGGTTTCTGTTAGTCTTCATTGAACATGACTAAGTGCAGAAATCCCTAATGTTTAAATGCCTACGGACACACTTTGATGTATAACATTGTGGCCAAGTATATAGGACGCATTGCAAACATGCTATGTGCATGTGTGTATGTTTGCATGCGCGTGTGTGCGTGCATGCCTGAGTGTGTGTGTGTGTGTATGTATGTATGTCCGTACGTTCGCGCTTGCGTGTTTGTGTGTGTGCCTGTGTATGTATATGTGCGTGCCTGTGTGTGCGTGTGTGCATGTGTATGTATGTACGCATGTATGTGCGTGCGTGCGTATATGCGTAGGTATGTGTGCGTGTGTTGGTATGTCTGATGTACGTGCGTGCGTGTGTGTGCGTGTGTGTGCGGGGCCAGGTGAGTGCATTCCATTGCTGATTGGACCACATCACGTTTCCAGCCATGAAAGGGCCCATTGTGTGATCCCCCCCCCCCCTCAACAAGACAGTGGTGAGATATCAGTTCACCCTTGCTTCCTGTTTACCTCTCCCAGGGAAACAACTCACGGGAAACAGGCCGACGTATCATATAAAACAACTAAAAATGACTAATTAAAAAACCCAGTGGGTAACGTGTGTGCTATATAGTTAGGTATTTGTGTGGCTGTTTATCTGTGTGTAGCTTTATATCTGTATGTGTGTGGTGTGTGTCTCTCTGTATGTGTCTTTGTATCTGTCAATATGTGCGTCTCTCCGTGTGTGTGGCATTATGTCGTGTGTGTGTGTGTTTGTGCGTTTACGCACCAGTGTGTGTTTGCGCGCGATTGTATGCGTGCACACACAGGACACCGGATGCCCGTCATACCTTTTCAATGAGCGCGTGCAGTTGTTGAGTGACCTGCCAGCACGGATCGCCCCGCGTCTCACTCGCCGACGGGTCGCCGCGCGTAAAGCAAGACACGCTGCTCCGCGCGAATGTCTCCCTCATCTAAACACACACACACACACACACACACACACACACACACACACACACACACACACACACACACACACACACACACACACACACACACACACACACACACACACACACACACGTTTCAAACAGGGGCTTACATGTCGAGGCTCTGAAAACAAAATGAGCTCTAGCCAAGTAAAACATTAACGAAGGCCGAGACAAGATAGCGAAAACGCCTGTTGGTTTGTTTACCTGCACGTCTGCAGATGAAGAATGCATCCTTCACCCTATTTTAAAACAGCCTAGGCCTATACACAGATATTAACAACGTGGCTCTATTTTCCGATCGGCTATTGTTGGGTTGTTGGATAACACGCGTAATTAAGTTCCTCCAGTTGACAGAATGATGGGTCTAGAATTGTCTGGACTGCACCTTGACAAAGCGAAGCGAGGAAATCTGTTTCCGATCACCATAACATTGAATATCAAACCCAGACTGTCATCCATCCCTACCCTGATATGATGTGTGACCCAGCAGGCCTGTTAACTGGCAGGGCTGAATACTTCCTCGTGCTCAGTCGCTTAATGGCTCTTCCCCAGTTCTCAACAAAACAACAACTCTATTCTCTCTACTTCATGATCACTACAGACTGGACTGAAA